>DWRA01000404.1:0-25605 GCA_018250295.1 Spathilepia clonius | reverse complement strand
TCAGATATCTGTCTGACCGGGAATCGAACCCGGAACCCACTGCGTGTCAGACCGGTATGGTGACCGCTCCGCCACGCCGGTCGTCGATACAAATAAATTATATGAATATGTTTCATGATATTTCATTTTATATCTCTTAAGCATTTGAAATAATTTCTACGTAAATTACACCGTAAACATTATAACGATTATATGAGTTCATTGACAAAGTTCCATTTCTATCTGTTACTTATTCTGTGGCTGTCAGCAATGGATAATATGGTGTCATCAATATAATGGGCATTTCCAATAACCAAGAAGCTTTCCATTTTGACATTTACTTGGAAACATAAATTCTCTACCTCAAAATATTACCTATACGTTAATGGTGCTTCAAATGGATTCGGTTTTGGACTACACTTATGGTATTTACTGTAATTGTGAGTACATTAATCAAATAAGGCTGATATTTGCTACAATCTTGCAGATCAAATTATTACAAAATTAATTGCCTGGTTGAAACTCGGTCTCTCAAACAAGGGGTGCGAGGTTTAAATCTCAGGCACGCATCTCTGAATTTCATAGTTATGTGTGTATAAGAAATCAATATCACTTGCTATGACGATGAATGAACATATCGCAAGGAAGCCTAAACACCTAAGATTTCTTGTTTCTCAAGGAAGGGTGATGATTACCAATTTGAACTTGGCCAGCGCGGTGGTCTATAGCCTAAACCCCTGTCTTTGAGAACGACTCGTGCCCAACTGTGGGACAATAAATGGTTAACGACCAAATTATCAAATGACCAGGTTTTCCAGGCCTTAAGTAGGATAAATTACAGTTAAAGGTGGTAGAACCCTTTGTAGTTCGATCCGGCGGCACCACCACCACACTTATTTAACACTAATAACAGCAGTGTTAAGCGCTGCTGTGTTCTCTTTGAAGGGTGTGGTAAAGGAGATAAACTTAACGAAACATTACAACTTGGTCCTCAGGGGCAGCAACGCATCTGTGGTCGACTTCAGTTGTGGTTCTGGTCTTATCTGAGGTGGATCACAAATGTCCATGGGCGGCAGTTGCCACTTACCATCAGGTGAACTGCATGCTCGATTGATACTCCATCATATAAAAAAGAATGCACGAGTCGTATGACATTGAATTAAAAAACATTTAGCGGTCCAATGAAAAAAATACTACCAATTTAACCTTGCAAACGAACTACCTCTTTGGATTACAATCTACATTGAAACATGTCATATACTAGTTGTTTTAATTAAGTGAAATATACAATATTTACATTTCATGGTTATTTCTAAAAAGACAAAGTATATTAGAAACTGACACCTAAATAAATATTTTCTTTATTGTTATGTTACACAAATTCCGAAATAAGTCAATTTTATTTATTGTAATTTTGATCTGTTTCGAAAAATTTTGAAATAACGATCCGTTTTAAATGAGACTCTGCTTTGAAGATATTAAACCCTGCAGTTAAACAAACTTAATCTAAAATATATTTAGGGTTTCTCGGTAAAATCAAAAATCTTTACATGGGATAGCAGGTCAAACCGGAGGACTTTAAGTGTATTACCCTTGATTTGCATACAAACAAAGTTAGTACACAGTATTATTCACATGTGTATGTACATAGGTGAATATTTAAAACAAAAACCTTATCTTGTGCTTTGAAATTTGCACTTGAACTAGACCATTTATTCAACTTATTCAGTGCGGCCCATTATTTTCATTAGTAAAAATTTTTTGGTAATAAGTATCGTATATACTTCTAAATAAATAAACTTTATTAAACTTTATTAGTTAAAATAAAAATATTTTTAAAATTATATTTCATTTCCAACTGACAACTAAATTCAGAATTAATAATTTATTATTTTATTAATTAAAATTCAACGTTAACCAATTGTAGTAATTAATTATAGTAATATTAGTAAGCTTAATTAAAATAAATAAACATTTAATTAATTATTGCATTTAATAAATAAAACATTTAATAAATTTAAAAAATTTCACGTTAATTGTCACTCATTATTATTATAACTATCCATAAACTTATTCAAGTTATAGAATTAACACAAATTATTTTATAAATCAAATAAAATATCTGTTTGAGAAGTAAACATCGTAAGTGTAATAAATAAATTTTAATTTATTACGTAAGTACAGATTTCGTAAATAAACGTACTGAGAAATCAATTTAATTTCCGTTAGAGAAATAAAAATTGGATTAAAAAATTCCATGGTTAATTATGTTATTTACTTAAAATATTAACCAATTAATGCGACAAGTGTCTGTTTCAACACTTATCTCATTAATTATTTCCGTGTGTTAATTTTTTATTACGTGACATGTTAAATGTAGTGAGAATTTTATTTAACTGATGCAAGTGAATTTTTGTTATCGCCATGAGCAGGCGTATTATTAGTCAGTTGTTAATTGTATCCTGTGGTAAGTAATACTAAATGATTATAAAAATATATAATAAATTCTTTTATTCCGAAGTTCTAACTTATCACTACGATATAATTGCTTATTTTAATATAATTTTATTTTTATTTAAAACATTTTTTTAAATTCAGAATTCTTTTTGTACAAATACAAAATACAAATATCTTTATTTGTGAATATAGGTATTACAGGTTTTAAAATGGTTACATAGATGTGCGCTATATTCGACCCTTTTGGGTATACAAATAACATAATTTTATCCTTAAATTGCAAATCATTAAAAGAATAATTATCATTCTCTTCATGTGTTCCTTTCTCTCTTTCTAATAATCGACATCTTTACTAGACACTAGAGACTTCTAGTATGGATATCGATTATTTACGAAATATATCGATTTTCAATCGAAATCCATTCACAAAAAGTCACCAATATCGAACAAAAGATTGATAAACACCAATCCATGATTTCACAATAAAATCGATGTCCAGTTTCGAGTATCTCATATTTATTATTTACTTTCGATTGATGTATTTAGTCCAAAAAATCTATCCTTTCATTATCCGATAACAGATGGACATCTAATGTAATCGATAAAACCAAGAAGTAGTAGTTCATATACGGTATTTTTTTTTAACTGATGACAAAAACTATCTCTTACCTGTAAGAGGCATAATCCCGGGAACTCCTTAGCAAACTCGTCCACAATAGGAGAGTTGATGTGGATGTTAGCTCCAGGTGCAACAACATACACATTGCCTTCGCACAGTGGGTATATCACTGTCGCCTTTGCCCAGTACACCAGATGTCCCGTTAGTTGAAAGGCCTGGAATAAAATAAAAATATGGTTATGATATTTCATATTTGAAATTTTACTTTGGCAAAGGGAGATCTCGGAGAGAGAGAGAGAGGAGCGACCGAGCTTCGAAAATTTCAGTTTGAAGCTTGTATACTAACAAGATGTTGAGAAACCTTCGATAGCGAGTTTCAGAATACAGTGGCGGCATCTCTTGACAATTTACACGAAGTAGCCACATTACCTTTTATTCACAGATTCATTTTGTAATATGTCAATGATTATTTTTTGTGAAATTTGTTGTTGTTGCCGAACGGAGCTACAAAACTCATATGATAAACTTCATACTTTTGATTGCAGTACAGTTGATTCTATAATACTATTCAGTAACAGCAAATAAGTTTAGCTGAAAATGTTTATATATACCTGTTTCAAAGTGATGTCGGCTTCAATGGCAAGAGTTTGGAGACTTTTAAGTGGACTGTACAGTTTAATTAGCCTTAAGAGTGCAGGGCTTCCATCAAGTGGGATAGATGCTAAAAGCTCATTAGGATCCACCTGTAAAAATATGAATGCGCTTATTGTGGTATGCAAGAAGAAGAAGAAGAAAATACCTTTGTATATCTAAGATAACCAGTCAATATTCAGACTCAACAGCACTATATAAAATAAGAATGGAATTGAATTATGTAGACAAATTCTCAAAAGAGTTTTGGAATTAGAATTAGAAGAAGTGTGGTAAGGGAGATAAACTTAACGAGGCATTCCAACTTGGTCCTCAGGGGTAGCAACGCATCCGTGGACGACTTCAGTTGGGATTCTGATCTTATCTGGGGTGGATCACAAATTTCCATGGGTGGCAGTTGTCACTTGCCATCAGGTGGACTGCATGCTCGTGTGCTACTCCATTATATAAAATATATATATATATTAGAGTTATGCTTGTTTGAGGTATTTAAACTTAGTCCTAAGGGGTAGCAACATATTTGTGTGTGACTGCAAGTAGGACTCTAATCTTATCAGAAGTTGAATACATTCTTAATTCTGTCCACGGACAGCAGTGGTCAACGTGTAGAGTACAAGCTCATTAGTGTTTGCTATTTTCAAATTATAGATTATACAAAGAAATAAGCATTTTTATACCTAAACTTACCATGAGTAATATTCCATGATAGGGTCTTAATTTTTCCACACATTTATCGATGGTTTCCGGCTCTATAATCAGTCCTCTATTGTGAATTTGATGAGCTTTGTGTGGTAGGCAAAATGATAGCAGCACCCATTTGTTTATACGGACTTGCACTATTCCTGTAAAACATTTGTAATTATTCCAACATACAAATACAGTTACATTCTGGTTTCTATTTCAACTGAAGAATTTTAGTCAGTTATAATAATAATAATCTTTATTTAGCAAATTTCAGGGTATACATTGGATAGAAACAATTAACAAAAATGTCAAAGAGCACCAAAAATTGTATATGCCTGTTTAGGCGTTCTAAATTTTCTATGGCTATATAAATTCTATTTTCTGTTCATTGAAGTATAGAAAATGAAGAACAAACCTGTACTACTAAGCTCTTCAAAAACAGCTTTCATAGATCTAGCAAGAGAACTCCTCTGTAGTATAAGATGGAAAGCTGACTTTGGACTTGTGTCTGCTCCATAATCGGAATTATAATTAGTAGATACCAGATGCCTTGGAGCGTCCTCTTCTTCATCATTCTCAGTGGAATTCAATTCATTATCTAGAGCTGATACTTCATCATGTGCTGCAAGCTGAAAAAAGAAACTAAATTACAATAAGTAATAGTATAAATGATATAATTTGTTGAAATTGATTTGATGAAATCTTGGTGCCAAGCTGGTTATCTGATTTATGTGCCCATGTTTAGAGATTCAAAGATTGTAGATAGATATCTACGTCAAAAGTACATAGATATCTACTCTCAACAAAAGATCTAACCAAATCTAGTATGCACATTGAAATTATTTTGAGCATTATTCTTTTGAGTATTTAGAGTTGCAATTAGAAGTTATATTATAGATATATGAATATTAAGATGTCTGTAATGCATAACTTACAGTTACATATAATTTGTTATTTCTATTCAGTTCTATGTATTTATAGTACACAAGTAATTTATGTGTATGTTACTTAACCCATAAATTACCTATTAATTAAATAAAAGTAATTAAACCAATGAATTACTAATATATTAAATAAAGTCTAATGGATCAAACGGTCAAAGTCAAAGATTATTCAGTTAAAACTAATAATGAGACTACAATGAAATAAATAAGGTCTACTTACCATTATTATCATTTCTTCAGTTAAATATGAGCACCGTTTTTCTTCATGCCTCAACGCCTTGCCTAGCCTTTTGCTCAAATCATAGTAGCACTTCACTGTAAGCATCAAAAAGAAAGAATAGTTTCCAAAAATTTACATGCATGTAAAAATTTTTAATATAAGTATTAGTATATCATGTAATACATTTAACAAATGAAAAAATCACTGATTATACAAATGGCATAAAAAGTTAGTTAAATATTTGCATTTATTAACATGCAAAAAGAAATAGAATTTTATGTTAAGAAATAATTTTCTGTCTTGTATGATCGATCAATGGTAATCTTATTCTGTATTGCCAATTATTAATATCAATAACATATTTAATCTATTAAATTTTTACCTACCAAGGAATGAAATTTGATAAATTGTATAACATAGAAAACTGTCAATCAAAAACCTTAAATCGACTGTCAATCAAAATCAAATGTCAATTGTCAAATTTCAGTCTATGGTAATTGAATACAACAAATTTATTTGAATAATAATGGATTGTAAGTCAACTTGTTTATAAGAGTCAACAGCACATAATAATGGATCAGTAGCAGTCAGTTTAATAATTTTAATAAAGGTGGTAGAACCCTTTGTAGTTTGACCACCATCGCCACACTTATTTCTGCCTAATAACAGCAGTGTTAAGTGCTGCTGTCTTCTGGTTTGAAGGGTGTGGTAAGGGCGATAAATTTAACGAGGCATTCCGACTTAGTCCGACCTAGGGGTAGCAACGCATCTGAGGTCGACTTCGGTTGGGATTCTGTTCTTGTCTGGGATGGATCACAAGTGTCCACGGGCGGCATTTGCCATCAGGTGGACTGTATGCTCGTTTGTTACTTCATCATATAAAAAAAACGTAGTAGCGTTATCTTAGTGGCTTGAATATCAGCATCTCAATCGGGAAGTCCGAAATTGGACTCAGGCACGCACCTCTGATTTGTCAGTTCTACGCGGTTTTCGAATTAATTGTACAGCTACTTTCTTTAATTGTACAGCAAAAAATCGTGAGTAAACTTACACGACTGGTGGTTCTTAAAAACGTTCTCAAAGATGAAGTTTAATATCAGTATCAATTCGCACTTGACCAGCGGTGAGCTGTGTCCTACACCCCACTTTAAGAGGAAACCCATGCCCAATAGTAGAACAGTATTGGATTAACGGCAACTATACTCAACGCAAACAGAGGTGTCATAAGTTTCAAGCCTGCATACATACATCCTACATTATCATGCCTGTAGGCAACTTTTAAAATAAATAGGACGATTTGATTTTTCTAGACAAACTTTAATTTAGTTCTTACGATAAAAAATATTTTAATAACATTAAAATATTATATCAAGTATTTTGTAACATAATACAGGGATTATCAAATAAAATTGATATGTTTTACCGTTTAAATGGTATTTAAGTGTTAGAACTTTCTAATTTACATTTCATTTATTTTAAAGCAGATTTTCCTTGTGTAATCTGGTATATTACAGATATATGTTACAGACATCCGAGATGAGTAGGTACTATTCTATTTGAATGCAAGACTTATTTGGTACTCATTTATATTCAATGCCATAGCCGTACTATCTTATGTGTGTGTAAGTATACTTTGTATTGATGAGGCCCCTGTGCCAAAACTAAGTCAGTTACTTACTGATGTAACTAATGATTAGTCCAGTAGCAAAATTTTATTTTTGTTTTCGAATTGTGCAGTTACTATTGGCCCTAGCGGCTTTTACAGCTTCATCGGGTTTTATGGCGCCTTTTCACGAGTTTTTGGGAGCCTAAAGCTCAGCCAGGACAGGAAGACCACGGGCTGGAAAGGATAGATAGCTTTGGTCACCGTTTTTCCAGCTTCCTCTGCCATCGACCTTCATTAGAGGGAAGGAGAATTACGGACCTGGCGCCTGCCAGCGTCCTAGCTCTCCGTCCTTTATTAAATTGGGCTTGCGGTCGACCCAAGGGCACCTCCTGTGAGGTACGAGTAGTAAAATTCTACTAATGCATTTATATTTGCAGACGTCGTAAATGTCAGACGCTGTCCGTGGTAATACAAACATATCGTTCTATACGATGGGTATGCACGTATTTATATCTTGCGTTGGACGACAGCGTGAAATATGTTTTTTTTTTGATAATTTTGTAATAATATAAATGTAAAAGTATAAATAGCGCCCTAATGGTCCGTTAAACTGGATTTTGTGAAAAATCATATGCGGTTTTTTTCAATTTTAGTGCTACTCTAGATACAAAATAAGCTATAAATTAGACTGCGTTTTTTTTGAGTTTGAGTTTGAGTCGTTCTCTATATCACAATGTACAAAAAAAGTGATATCAAAAGTACGGTCTACTAGATGTATTCAGTTTTACTGATAAATTATTCGCGCATGGTGAAAACTCGATCATCCATAGTTACATTGTCAAAATAGTACAGTAACAATGTTACAAACATTAGGACAACAGCTTCATTGAAATCTGTCTCTGCAAAATTCCCAACAACAGTTAAAGGACAATTGAATGCTTAGAAAACGAATAAGCGTTACTAATGTTTCTTGTTAAGCTTGTAAAAGAACACGTCAATTGTTCAGTATGTGCCGTCACACCTAACAGTCATATTTTCGGTTACGACTACATACATCACTGTATAACTTATGTCAGTAAAAATGTAATCGAAAATGGCGCACTTTATATTTCTGTCCCATTCATAAACTATAGAGAACGAGCGTAAAACCAACAAAAATGCCGCCAAGTTAACATATCTTATTAGTCGAGAATCCTCCTATTACTTTTTGTATTGATAACAAACATCCGGATTGCCCATCTGATATCATACATTTTACTGTGTGGAATTCTTGCTGAGTCAACAATTACACATATCGTATGAGTGTAGTAGTCATTGATAAGTTAGGAAGAAGTGTTCCGTGGTACGTGGCTTGAAATATTATCATTTCCGTTTTATTACGTAGAATATAACTAACAATGACTGGATTGATTTTGGATGTGCATGACTATCACGTTCAGGGAAAAGGAATATGTCGTTTCCAGTGACATGGATTGAAGACCCGAAGAAGTCCGCAGATAGCATAATCTTTGTTTGTAGAAGGTACAGGACAGAAAATTGGAGGAGGCTTATATTTTATGGACCTCCAAATGCTAATGGACAATCGAACTAACGATTAACATTTTAAGGTTTCACTATCACCAAAAGTTCCATCTATTAGCCCATCTTCCCCGTGGAGGTCGTCTAGCGTTGTCTTTCATATAGTATAATAATATTAAATAGATGATATGGAACGCATTTTTATAGGCTATTCTGGAGAGACACATAAAAAAGGGGGAAACGGTCTCCTTAAGTCTATCTTTTTCTCTTATTCAATGTTATCACCTCTGTCAAATGTTGTAAATGTTCGTGGTGGTGGTGACCACTTACGATTAGGCGGGTTAAGGTACATATTGTCTAAATAGTTTTGGTATAAGTAAACAGTCAATAGTGGTATACGTGACTTTTATCACTGATCATTTTCTTTGCGGAGTTTTTATGTTGAGCATTTATTCTTCCTCCTTTCACTTACGGGAAATAAATACCCTACTTTTATATCGAGCATTTAGTGCATATTAGTCACCCGAAACGCGAAAGTATCAGTAGGAATGTATGTCAAACAATCGTGGGTCAATGTATGAATACAATTGCATGTTGTTCTGTTAATATTTGTTTAACACTCTTGTGCGACCACATTATAATCGGCTTTAAGTAGAGCACCTCTCCTATATGGAGTTTATTACAGCTGTCCATCGATGGTACAGTAAATGGCATGGGTGGCATGAGCGCTTTTACGATGGTACAATCATTTGAGGTACGAATCCAGATACAACAAGTGTTAGGCGCTGCTGTCTTCTGGCTTGAAGGGTTTGACAATAGAGAGATACTTTTCCGAGGCATTCCAAATTATTTTTCGGGGGTAACAACGAATTTGTGACCGACAAGTAGTATTCTGATGTCATTTAGGGTCGATTACATATGTCTATGGGCAGCATCTGTATTACCATCAGATAGACTACATGCTCATTCGCTACTTCAAACTTATACAAGAAACTTACAATCGTGCGCAAATTTTAAAAGTCAACAACCAATCAAATTATTGGATGTAATTTAGTTGCAAATTATAGACTTGGATTGCGCGAGCGTTGATGCCCGATCAACATCCAAGGCCTATACATAATAGTAGTCAAGGGAATTTAAATGACAATGTCGTCACTGTCAGTCTATGACAATTATTTGATTGTTCTACAATAACTTTAATCATTGTCACTGATCTAATTATGTTTTTATTTCTTTTCAGGTAAGTTCATTCCGCATTCCAAGCAACAATGGGTATGACTAAATTTAGTTAGTGACATAGATGAACGTGATTATAGTTAAGTATTTTGTATTTATATTTTTACGGGATATGGTTTGTTATTTACAATGGAAATAAAAATGGATTTACGGTCTACACGGAGGTGAGTAGTCTTTACATCCCAAAGATCTCTTAAGTCCTGTTTAAAGTCAATGAGAAATATACGTTTCTGAAGACTAACATTAAGTAGGGACGCCTCTTGTAAACACAGTGAGTGAGTATTATTAAACAGCGTCAAATATATACGTATATATATATTCATTTAATTTTATTTTTAAATATTACTGTTCTGATTTTAAAGATGTGTTAATAGAGAGACACTATACATACTATACATACACTACACTACTACACGAAGCCTTGTAATTTACTAGGCAGGGTTGGTGCTGACATTGACAGGTAGAATATTTGTATTTAATTACCGACGTCCATTGGCAGTTGTGAGCAATAACCATCAAATAGCTCAATCGCTACAACATAATAATTTCAATCACAATCACATAACTCAAAAATTAACATTAGATCTTGCTTTAAATATATTTATAAACTTGATCAACGTATTTATCACAATCTCTATTTTATTAAAATACTAGTTGCACCCCGCTTCACCCGCCTTAACAAAATAGGTAAATCGGTTGATTTCATAGGTTTTATTTTTTACCGCGGTACCCTAATACGTTTTTTAAAATAAAAGTGGAGTAAATTACTCCTTATTATATCACCTATCTACCAGTGAAAGTCCCCTCAAAATGGGTCCAACCGTTCCAGAAATTAGCCGGAACAAACAGACAGACAGAAAGGCAGACAGACAAGATTGTAAAAATGTTTTTTTGGTATATGTACCAAGTTTACATACGTATGCATTTCGTAAAAAGCGGCTATTTTAATATTACAAACAGACACTGCACTTTTATTAATTTCTATAGATATATAATTTTACATACTATTATCATTTTAAAATACACTATGCACAAACCAATCTATCAACGTAAACGACTATGCAAGCTACACAGTATATTATTTTGTACATAATTAGCTTATCAAAACTTTATCACAGTGGGTTTTTACGTTTTGTAATTATTATGTACTTAATAAATAAACTGGCATGTTTACTTTCTAATTTAAGTTACTTTTTTCCTGTTTCATAAAAAGCAAGGTTTAAAATAACAATTATTGACTGAAGTCTTTACAAAATTGCCATTCGTTTAAATGAATTGACACACTAATTTAAAATCAACACTACACATATACATTTTCTTATCCCAAAGTAATATAATAGGAAATAAAAAAAAATAAAAAGAAAGTTTTTATTCCGATTCTACTCAAAATCTGCTTTCAATTTATACCCATATCATGGAGTGAATAAAAAGTAATTGGTCTACCATCTTGTGGTGTCCACCATATTGGATTTAGTATGACGTCACAAAACTGACTATAAAGAACCATACATGAACACTAAATCGGCTAGACTTAACCGGCTTAAAATTCAGTTGCAAGATTTTACCCGCACATGTTAACGAACAGGGCAATTTAACGAAAATATTGCTTTTGTCTCAATATACGACAAGTTTTTACTTTTATTATTTTTAATTGTTACTTCCGGGCCGAGGCAAATGTTCCGTTCTTCTGTCACAAAAATAAAATATAAACCATCTCAAAGGTAACGCCACGTATAGGTTAAAATAATATCATAGCTTTTCAGCTGATGCTAACCATGCACACTTCACTAACTTCGCTTGCGGTTTAGAAGATGAAGGTGTACGAACATAGTGATAAGTAATTTATGAATGAGTGAATTGAAGTAGGACTAATGGCAAAAGGGAGTTACTAAACGCATACTAATTTGTAACATGCAGCAGTTCTTGCGTTAAGAAGGGTGTAGATGCATTCATTTCCATGGGCGACAGTTGCCACTTGTTGCCACGAAACATGTGATTATTACTAAACATTTTTTATTTTACTATATATAATAACAATAACAATTATTATTCTGGTTAAGCGAAAACTGTGCTTCACGTTTTAAATTAATCTGTAAAGGAAGATCGTCTGCTTCTTTATCACATCTTTCTAAAAATGACGTGTTTACCCAACATTTCAACTGTAAGCCAGTAAAATCAAATTTGTTGATACTTGAGTATTTGATGTTTAAAGTAACTTTCATAATAGTACACCCGTTTATTTTCAGTGCACCTGTTTTATCTCACTTGAAACTCTAGTTTGGAATGTGATGGATTTAATGGGTTACAAAGAAAAATTAAATAATTTCTGAATGCGCTGTAAGATTAATGGACACACTTCCATGGAATGTTTCATTATTGATGAACACATTTCCTGAACACATTTTCCCCTGAAAATGTGTTCAGGGAATGTAAAATCTAAACTCTGCATAAGAAATATAAGTAATAAAGAAGGTTGAGAAGTGTCATTTAAGGAGCCGTCGCGTGAAGAAAAACTTTTAATTATCAATAATCAAAAAATGGTATATTCAACACCTAGTTGCTTAGACTAAACTCCATCTCTTATAGTTTTTAATCTAAATCGGGAAATCTAATACGTAATCATGAAAACTTATTTTATGTAATCTAAGTAGCAAACGAGCTTGCCACCACCTGAAGGTAAGCGACTACTACCGCCGACGGGCAACTGTGATAAACGCCACATTAAAATTACAGTCCAACTTATGGTTGGTTACAGATGCTTTGCTACCCCTGAAGACTAGGTTGGTCTTAGTAGTCTTCTATAAGGATTTCACCCCTACAATATAACAGTCATTTAACCAAAACAATAGTGCTCAAAACTGTTGTTATTAGGCAGAAGTAAGTGTGTGGTGCCGTCGAATTAGAAACATTACATTTACGACTTTGCAAATAATGAAATGCAATAGCCTACCAGTCGGTTTCGTGCGACAATTTCTGCGCTTATTAATTTTCAATGAAGTATTTTTAATAATGTAAAATAGTGGAAACCTGATTCCATCATGTTATAAAACCCGACAACCGCGATGGCTACGGGCGGATAAACGCAAAGGTCATATTCGTGTTGCTTTTGCAAAATATTAGCAAGGTACAAAAAATATAATACTATACTGACATTTTGTATCACTCAGGCTAGCACTAAATTGTAGCTATTAATAATATTCATATATCAATAATATTGTCATCATTAACACATAAATTGTCATCATTAACACGTATCGCCAGTCTGAGTATAGAGTAAGAGAGAACTTAAGTTATAGTCCACTACCTGGATTGAGCTATAACACCCATCACTGCCCCAATGTTGGGCACGGACCTCCTCTCAAAGAAAGAGGGGTTGAAGCCACAAACCGCTGCGCTGACCACGTGCGAATTAGTAGACTTCACACACATTTGAGAACGTTGCTTTAGAAGAACTCTCAGGCATGTAGATTTCCTCACGATGTTTTTTCAAAGTTAAGGGAAGTTATAAATAACAATACATTGTAATACACACTTATTGTTATAATTATTTGTTATACGCACGTAACTTTAAACATTTCGAGGTGCATGGTACACGGACCTCGGTCCTTCGATTATGAGGCCAGTTTGTAAAGACTTTCTAGGAAGTTAGTCACTCGCTGCGGTCACCAAAACGCACGTAGCACAGCCAAGCAAATGACTAAAACTAGACAGTCTGTTTTAAAAAAGATCTACATCTAGGAGTAGACTTAAAGGGACTAATTAAAGGATGAAACTTAATTGAGGATTTTTTTCCTTTTTATGTGATGGAGTACCAAACGAGCATGCAGTTGACCTGGAGGTAAGTGGTAACTGCCGCCCATAGACATTTGTGCTCCACCCCTAATAAGACCAGAATCCCACCTGAAGTCGACCATAGATGCGTTGCTACCCCTCAGGACTAAGTTGGAATGCCTCGTTAAGTTTATTTCCCTTACCACACCCTTCAAACCAGAAGACAGCGGCGCTTAACACTGCTGTTATGAGGCAGAAATAAGTGTGACGGTGGTGCCTCCGGAGTCGAACTACAAAGGGTTCTACCACCTTTGAAATATAATATATTCTTATGAATAATTAATACTTTTGTACTTCCAAATACCAGTGCACCATATAGCAACCTTCAAAACAGTTACAAAATAATTTTAGAAGATTCAGCAACGCACTGACTTTTTATTTGACACCGTAAATGTTCGTACATAACGGTGGCCTTCTAATGTAGAACAATTTCTCGTCAGAAAAAAAAAATCATATATTAAACTTCATATTTCTGTGCTTTAATTTCCCAAAATGCATTATTATTTTATTAATTTAGTGCTTATTATGTTTATGTTCACGTTAAAAACGAAGTGCACAAATATTTAATTTGACTTGGTTTTTCAGTAAATATTTTAGAAGCAATGACGTTTTTGCTTGAGTATCCTTGTTTTAATAGAGTTAAGTGCCATATGGGGTATTGTGAAGTACCTAATTATAATATTTGTATTTCCTGGTATTCGGTACATTGACATCACGCCTGGTTCGTGAAAATAAATTGGGAAATCCTTACTATTATAAACACAGTTATTTCCGTCTCACGTCTACGTCACTATTTTATTTTAGTCGGTTTTCATTTACTTAATAAAACGACTATGTCAATTTACACGTCTATGTAAATCTTTATTAATTACTTTTAAAGCTAAATGCCAGGTCTTTATTTCTGATAGTCTTAGGTAAAGAAAAATTGATTATGAATATTACTTTATACCTGCATTTATAATTGTTTGTCCACAGAGCAACTAAATTAACTAAGCATAATATGGTATTGTATAAGGTATTTAAAATATGGTCTGACTACATTGATATAATTATTGTTGTATTTTTTTAATGTATTATGTTTACGATTAAAATATGATATATTTAAATAAATATTTGATAATATATAATAATCACAATGAAACTTATAGCAAAATTGCGATTAATACTATTATCCTCTTACAAATACAAGGGATCGGTTCTGTAATTGAACATACAGGGCTGATTTTTGTAAGAGATCTTGAATGGCCAAATTTTAAAGTATCACGTAAGACGCTGCGGTTATATAACTAGTTTAATTTCCTTCTAATTAAAAGGAAAATGCTTAAAAATCCGCGGCAAAGCAGAGCTTAGTGTGTCATACTTCAATACATGCATCTCGTCGCGCGTGCTCGTAGGCGCGTGGAAGGCTCGCACTCCGTTCTCTCGCCCGGAGACGTTGTCAGTGTGTAAAGTTGGAAACAGATTTTTTGCGTACAAATTATAGGTCCCGCTCTCCGTTACGGGGTTTGTACTTAGCTATATTACTGAAAGGTTCGGTGACGAATTTTATATAAACTAAATCTGTATATTTAATGAAAATTTATGTTCCTAGTTGGGAATCAAACGCATTTATTTTGGAAATACTACGCACCTGGTATTTTTGCATCGTTGGATAATATATCTTATAAGGGACAAATTTTTAAAACGGTTGAAAGGAAAAGGCAAGGTTTTTAGGAAAATATTTATTCTTGCTACATTCTTATACCTTGGCTAACCAATTGTACCTGTGGTGTCCTGTATTTGGATGCAAACGGATTGTAACTCCAGTGTGATTAGACCTTTAGTTACTCGTGCTGTATTATATATAAGGAGCGCCGAAAACCCAGACATGAGTCATGCTCAAATCGTATTTAGACTTTAAGATCAAGTATTAATTTAAATGGCGCCATGCCTATTATTTTGAGAATACCGTAGGGTTGTCAAAATATTTTAAACAAATAACACTTTCTGTACTTATAGTATAATACTATACGCAAATATGTTTAAAATCAATTTGGTCATAGAACTGTCTGCTCGGGTATCGAACACAGGGCACTGAGCGTCAAACCCGCACAGGAACATTGCACCACTTACAGTACTTTAATCATTCACAGTATCGCAGTAGGTTTACAGTTTTTTTTGGTAAAAGTGGAAGCATTGTAGGTATAGAGCATAAGACTAACAAACATCATTTAACTCTCACATAAGTCAATAGTGTTAGGTACTTAGGCGTAAAAAACTTACCTATTCCATACTTTTATAATTTTGATATAAAAATATTAAGTTGTGTTTTTTTGAATTTTCCCTGTTTGATCGGCCAATAAGTTGTGGCTGATACATACTACACCTTTACAATTAATTTAGTACTATAGACAATAGACGTTTAATAAATATATTAAAAGCTACTATGATATTTGGTCTTATAGTAAACGCCCACTATTAACATTATAAAAATCCTTGAACAATTTAAGGCCACTACGCAATATTTGTCCAAATGTTTAGCCAATATGGGCCTCACATCACAATGGCTTACAATAGTAGGAAATGGGCTCATTGTTTCGTGAAATTAAGATCAGATGGTGTGATTAGATACATTTTATGGTAGTGATGTGGCTACAGTAGTCTATGGATATCCATAGCCAACATTTTATCAAATAAGTCTATTACAATCCACGACAAACACGTTAAAATTTGTACACATAATTATTCTTAGGTATATATGTATGTGCATATATGAAAATTGAAGTTACCATATAGGTACTACGTAATAATTTTTGAGATTTATAGCCTCCAGAACCATTTAACTGACCAGATCAAAAAGTGTTTAGATTGATAGTTTTTCATAGATAATGATTTATGTATATGTCATGCTATTCAGTTTGTTGCCACTCGTACCTTCATGGCTCTACAGTACAACAAATTCTATATAGTTTAAATGAATATAGGTATAATCGCCTCAGACTAAAAAAGTATTGCGTAGTTACCTACACATAAATCACGCTCGCATACAATACAAATCATGCGATTACGTTCACTACACAGAAGAATTTCGGATGTGACATTAAATCATTACCAACCCATTCTGCCCCCATAGTCTCTCACCGCATAATTATAAAGATTAGGCCATGGCTCACCATTCTGGCCAGGAAGGGATTAGTAGACTTCACATACGTTTAAATACTTTTTAAATCTCTCCTACAGGTAGGTTTCTTTGTGATAACAATTTTTTAATACGCATAACTTGGTCATTACGTGGTTCTCAACTTTAATTATCATTTAGCTTTACATAATAACTTATATTCTTAAATTGATAAGGTGTGAGGCCACATTCGCCAAGACAGCAGGGAGCGGAGCCGAGAGTGAACCAGTGGTGCGGCTGATCATTCTCGAAGTCAGCGGAGAACGTGGCGGTTATGGCCGTGACGCTTTAAAATACATACATTTTGTTATGTAACGGGTACTCACGACACGATGTTTTGATTTCCTAATTGCCGATATTTCGACCCAGTTGCAAGTATCGTGGTCACGGCGAAACTCACCTCGTGACTACGTTACATAGCAATGTGTATCAATACCGTTATAATTTTGACTAAAGTCATACATATTTGTATTGAATGCTCCCCGTTAACTTCGACAAACAAGCTCTCGTGCTCTTAACAACAACATTCATTCCACTCCCCGCGGACTTCGCAAGGCAAGCTCCCGAGACGCTCAGTAGCCGCTGCAGTTCGAGACCAAAATCAAAATCATAAATTCAAAGTTGATTCATACGGAATTCTTTTTGAACGTCAACAAGCTACCACCGTTTCGGAAAATATTTCTTTATGAAAAAGGAGTACAAGAAACTCCATCATGTAAAACTCGTACGCATGTAAGTTTTCTCACGATTTTCCATTACTCATGGCTTACTTTATTCTTTTGTAATATTGCACCATTGATTAACAATTTCCGCAGGAAATTTCATGATGTTTCATATAATTACGTCATAAGGATATGTAACATCGGAAAGTCACTCTTAATCGTCATTTATTACAAGCAGTTTTTAATATACTAGACTCGTCTTCCGTAGTTTACGCTCATTATAATAAATTATATAGGGAGTCTGTGCATATTATTATAAATACATGCAAAAATATCAATTATTGTGGGGTTTATTCCAAGTGATGTACACATCCATTTCAACTAAGAAGACAAAGGGGATAGATACTTAGATATAGATGTAGTAAAGGAAAAGTAAAATGAACATGCATCTGAAATTATCTTTACAGCTTCTCTGCAACATACGCTGTAACAGATATCATACAATATAGGTAATTCAGAACTGCATGTACAATTTACATGTATAATCTTACGATTGTTTTCAGACTGAAACATTAGTACAATAAATATTGTACTACTGTTTCAGTTCTACAGGAAATATTGTTTCAAGATCAAATAAGGTAATTATTTTTTGTGAACGAAAAATTAACATTTCTTTATAATGTTATGTAGTCCCTCCTGTGAATATCAGTAATTAAGGCACGTAGACCAGAAGATTCAATGGACATCTCTTACAAATATGTAGTTGCCTTGCTTTGCAACGATACCTACTACTTACAAATCATCCTTCCACACATCCATCAGCCTTTAAAGGTCCTCTTCTCTTCTTCTGCTTAAGTACGATTAGTCGAGGTTCTTTCTTCCCCATCAGCTGTCAGTCTATTGTATCATATGATCGACCACCACTTCAAATTTTGAGAGTTATGTAAATGCGTTCCTAATTTAGAGACTTACGTTAAACACCCTTAAAAGATTGATATTTTTAACTTGTTACTTAACTAAAGGGTAGGGCACTACTGATCACGTAACATTAGCAAGGAAGGTCACGGACTGCAGTATGTGCACCCATACACGTTCCGTATTAAAATATCAAGTATCTTTCCTGGTAATGATGTAAAGTTTTATTTAATGACACACCCCCTTTATAACATGTCACAAGGCCGCAGGAAATTCATATAGACGTCAATATTATTTTCCTTTCGGGAAACACAGCACGTGCTGTATTTGCATGTAATAAATTTATCTCGTCATGTTCAAGTTATAGTTTCACTGTTGGGCGCTGGTCTCCTCTCAAAATAAGAAGAATTTAGGCCATACTTCACAAGTTAGCCAACTGTATATTAGTAGACTTAGTTTTTGAATTCCGTATCCAGAAAGTAAAAACGGAATCCTTTTAACCTTCGCTGCCTATCCAATTTAATTGTAATGGGTACATACTTTAAAATTTTTATAATGCATGTATTTCTATATATGCTATAATAATAAATACATAAAACGAAAGACTATAAAAATGGTGGTATGAATCCTTCTTTGCGAATGAACGAATGGAATAAATTACTTTGAAGCATAGATTTTCTCGCCATTTTTCGATCACCATTCACGCAATTTAAGAGGTCATATCAGAGGCCATCACTGGATGTTTTATGAAACTTGTCTAGCATTTATAAATCTAATAGTCCTGTTATATCTATGTACGTTTTTTTCTTGTAACATTTAGATAAAATCCTTCAATTGTGATTAGCTGTTTTACGCTATTGTTAATTTAATGTTAAGTGACATTTGATCTTAAATGTCGTTTTACTTTATATGAGTCACTTTTTTAATTTATTCACATGAAGTCGTGATTTATTTTAATCAAAGACATGTATTGCTTCTTGGTTTTCTCTATCCTCCTCTAAAATATTACAAAAATATCACTTTTTGCACTCATATCTTCATAATAAGATTCTCGTGTCATAGGCGACTTGTGTGTCCATGCAAAGACGACTAGATATATATCCAAACTTAACAGATAAGGCATGATATCACGTGCGACTCGTCGGATATCAAACACAAAACTCTCTATTATGCAGATGTGTGACAAATATGGGACATATGCTACCACGATTGGACGCAAGCGGTCTGTACAAATTTGGTGACCAAGTTAATGAGTAACAGAGAATCTGTTTCAAATATGCATGCATCAGGATTAAATCCTTTAGTCGTCTCCTATTACATCCTAAGGACGAGGCAGAAATTCCATTTTAAATCTGTACCATATATAAGGCTTCGTTTATTACTACACACATTTAAGGCGTCAGACACGGCCCGTTTCAAACAAAATATTTTTTCTACAAAATATTTTGACAGCTACGGTCCGTATCTCTGCGGCGATATTACGGTAGATATAATTACGTTACTACACATGGTATAGCAGAATATATTATGTTTTGTATGGCACGCGTAGAACAAGTTCTACTTGTATAGATGTAAATTAACCCTAAATTTATACATACATTTTTTTAGTGTTATACGACCAACGTTCAGACAGTCCATATAAATTGAATATAGCGTGATATACGATGCTATATACCACCATTCCAAAAGTATAAATAGCCGATCGGTCTGACAAATGACATTTGGTCTAATTAAAACTAAGAACTGGATTTGCGATGCGCTACTTTGAATGCCGAGTTGTATTTTATTAAGATTTCCTTGATCAATTATAATTGATAACATTTAGACATTTTCTAATGGAAGATATTTGTTTCGAAGAGTAGATAATTTGTCATCCCGATGTCTTACAAGAATTAATGCGAAGTTTTTATTTTATCGAGGTATTCAAGTTTTTTGGAAGTTAATAAAATAAGCTAAAGTGAGCAAAGCTTATAAAGATATAAAATAATTATTCCTTTAACAGGTTTTCACATTTAGGTTCATATATTTTTTCAAACAGAAAGAACTCGTTCTTAAGGTGTTTTGCCTAGGTGACTATGTGTCTACCCCTAAGAATAGTCCATTTGCTATACCTATAACAACATTACTTAATTTTTTAGTTTATTTTATTTTATTTTATGCAGCAAATCTTTGAGAAATGTAAATAACAGAGTACTATGTAAGAAAATAATACTTGTCGATAAAAAAGCGCGACTCTGCCGAAAGCTTTTGTTGTCAATCCATTTTACTGTCCCACTGCTGGGCACAGGCCTCCGCTCACAGAGGAAAGGTCTAGGTCATAGTCCACTGCGCTGGCCGAGTGCGATTTGGAAGACTTCGCACACCACTGAAACCTTTTTTTAAGTATTCAGGTTTATAGGTTTCTTTCAAATATATTCCTTCACTGTTATAGTCAAAAATCAGAGGTGCGTGCCTGGAGTGTGCACTTCGAACCTCCGATTGAGAAGTCGAGTTCAATCACTAGGTTATTACTGCTTGCAATTTTTAGTTTAGGTTTAGGTTTTTAAAGCAGGGATATTTTAAAGATAGACATAACAGAACCATAGATACAACAAAAGGCAGCGATTCTGGAAAATACCTAGAATCCACACAACTTGTGCCAATTTTAGTTACAAAATTTACATTTAATGTCTATACTATAAGTTCAGGATATTCAATTTAATGAGAATAAATTTGAGTCGTGGATTCAGTCACGAAACAAATGCCACCCGATGACTTTATCCGTCCGTTGCATCATGGACCTTCGCGTTTTCTCACGGAATTAAAAGTAACTAACAGTGATTTGTGGTATTGAGAATTACATTACATTTAGACGTCAATGAAATCGTCTGACGTCTAATAAAACTTGGAAATGTAATGTTTCTTCAAATGTAAGTGAGGAAGATCCTAGTTCAAGCACTCTTCTTTTGAGTTACAATTCAGCACGATTCGATTGCTATGCCGTGATTACGTCATTCGTATAACTAGCAGTGTTAAGTTATGCTATTTTCTGATCTGAAACGTTATAGTAAGAGCTAAACGTATAGTAAAGCTTCACAAATGGATCACAAGGGTAATCTTAAGTAATCTAGTCTAATCTAGTCTTTTACTTGATATAGGGTTTATTACATATACCAGAGGGAGGCAAGGGACCGCTGACCATGACGTCAGATAAACAACATTATGCAGCAAACCCTTGCCACTTTAATATCGTTACAAAACTTGTTACGGCGTTACATAACTGTCAGTCTTGAAGAATAAGGCGGTATAAGGAAAGAGTCTACAAAGCTTGACAAGTACGGGTTACTAGACCATAGTTCTGAGGCAATCTCAAACGATTTACCAGTGCGGTTTTCCCTTGGTAGGAACAATAAGGAGCACATCATGTGGCTATTACCATGTTGTGAACATACTGGATATTACCGTAATAGGACATTTACATATTACCACTACGCGACCGTTACAATATAGAAATCATTATAAGTATTATTTAATAGAGGAACATGTAATTACATATATTTAATAGAGGAACATGTAGTACGTATATTTATTTCATTAACTTATAATAAACACTTGAATCATCGTAATGTAATTAAGATAATACTATATAGGGAAGGAAAATTCAATGAATCATGACTACTTAATTAAATGGTTAAAATTATTATTCAAAAATATTTTTTTTATATGATGGGATTGCAAACGAGGTAAGTGGCAACTGCCGCCCATGGTCATTTTAGATAATCAATTCACTCCACTATCATCCACCAACCCACCCCAGATACGTAATTCCTACTTGATGTCGACCACAGATGCGTTGCTACTCCCGAGATAGTCCTTCCAACTTAGTAGTTGGAATGTCTTGGTTAAGTATGTCTCCCTTACCCACCCTTTAAACCAGAAGACAGCAGCGCTTAATACTGCTATTATTATATAGAAATATGTATTCTGTATTGTTAAATGTAAAGGTAATAGATGTTAATAAAAACTCAAAACGTATCCGTTGTTTTCCTTGTTAATTATATGACATGAAAACAATATACGTAAATACAATTGTAATGGAAATTAATCAAGAATATTAACCGCGGAACCACATATATGTATAATGTTAATAAAGCGTTTTAATTGAATCTAAAGGGTCCATTCGGATCTAGCTCCATGTGCTATTGGATTTAGGTAGTTCTAATAGAGTAGGTAGAACGACCAATCATACATAAATGTCCAAGAGATGCAAATACTAAAATGTGCATTCCACTTTATTACAAAAAGGCTGATTTATTTACTAACTTTAGATTAATACCTACATACTCTCTTTATAAAGTGCCAAAACAATATTGCTAAAAGGAATAAATAAAAAAAAGAAAGAAGGTGGCAGAACTCTTTAAGGCTCCAAACTTTTGGCTAATATCCGGAACGGTTAGATCGATGTTCAGAGCGCTTTTACAGACAGACGGCTATTTATTATTGAATGTGAATATGATACACTTTTTTAAACGCGAGTGAAAGAGCGGGTTTCAGCTAAATATATTATAAAAATGCGTGCAAAATTGGTAATAACAATTTGGTAAAAGTATTCTGCGTCGTAAAGGTTATATAAATGTTATTTTTAAAGAAAAATATACGACATATAAAAAAGCGCCATATTTCCAATGTTCATAATATTAAAGGTACGGAACAATATACGGACGAAACGGAACTGTACGGAATAAAGGCATTATTATGCAAAATTGTGACAAATGCACTTTAAATGTATTGAAATGAGTCACATACATGTGCCTGCAAACTAAACGCAGTTTTACGACCGATGACGAAGCTCTGCATTTACAGAAAACTGTAACTTGTGTTTAGTTGCAAGTTCAAGGTGAACTTAGGACTGTACACTGTACTCATGTAGGGTAGTGCCATGTTTAAAACGAATTACTTTAATAAGGTATGCCACTGAATTACAATTGCAATGTTACCAATAATTATGTAAAATTATGCACTTCACGAAATGTAAAGAGTTGCACAGAATTTATTGTACACTAAATTACCTTTTTAAATTTGGTACAACTACTTATTTATTTTTAATGTGTAATGCACTAAATTGGATTTTATTAAATTCTTATATATAAAATTTCCACGTCACAATGTTAGTTACCGTACTCCTCCGAAACGGCTTTAGCGATTTTTACCAAATTTTATATGCGTATTCAGTAGGTCTAAGAATCGGTTAACATTTTTTTTTCATACTCCTAAGTGATAAGAGTTGTTCACCCTTAAATATTTTTGTTTAATTTTTTGATGAAAATTTTTGTTTTTATTTTTTTATAATGTGGCATTAAAAATACATACAACCCAAAATTTTTACTTTTTTATTTCATCATTTTTATAAGGTGTTTTAGTAATTTCATCATTTTTATAAGGCGAAACAACGTTTGCCGGGTCAGCTAGTAGATATATACATATTAAAATATAATTAATAGTTACTGAAAACAGTTGAACTTTTAATGATAGCTGATTTGTTTTGAAATATATCTGAACACCTTAATATTCTTATTATTAAGGCATTTATTGACAAATATAATCAAAAAATTGACGCTCCTGTATAATTCAACATTTAATGCAAATATGTTGTTGAAAGACTAACAATATGCAATTAACAGAATTCACGATTTTGGATAATAATCCGGACCTATAAGCCGCTACATTATGACGGTTAGGCCTTAGGTTACGATTGCACAAAAATTCCTTGGCAACATTCTTTTTGAAAAAGTTGGCACATTGCCAAAGTGGATATAGTCAGCTATCGTAATACTATAACAGCACTATTCGAAAGAAGTACGCACGCGTTACTAGCCGTCTTTTAAAATTCGACGTTTTGTGTTAGCCGTAAACATTTTAAGAAGACGTACAATGGCGACATGGCGTATCTGGCGTTGATGGTGACATACGCACCTATTTCTCCATCATAGCAATAATATATCATTGCATTACGGCTTTTTAATGTATTAAAGGTGCAATAATGCACTTCATATGATGCGTATCGACTTAATCCTCAGTGGGCGCAATACTTCTGTGGCTAACGTTAAATACGACTTAAACCTTATTTGGAGTTGGTTACAGATGTCCATCGTCAGTCACTTCCAAACAGGCGGACATGGTTACGGTACAGTTGTTCTTCTGATTTGTTACGGTAATGTTTATAATGGTAAGAAATGATTAAAAATAACTTTTGTTATTTTATTTTACATTGGTAACGTTAAGTAATTACGTAAATATCTGACAGTATGTGCTTTTTTTAAAGATGAAATTAGGATTTGAAAGTGGAGTCTACCTCATCAGATGGATTTTTTTACCATCTACGTGGCGATTGGCGCCCATATTTATAACATACTACAGAAAGATTTTAATCCTGCCTGTGGTCAATCATAAACGCCTTGGTATTCCAACTTAGTGTTTAGGAAATAAGTGTGTCTCCATTTCCAGGGTGCGGTGTTAGTGCCTCTAAAGACTAACACAAAAGGTCCTATCACCTTTAATCTTATTTTAGTTAACACAATAGTGGTTTGTATGCAAACCACCTAATATCTAATCTAATATATAATCTGCTTATAACGCAAGCAATCTGATTCACAATGGCTTTTCATTCATAGTGGGTAGTAGAGTTGACTCATTCAACGAAATCACCTGTAGAATCATACTTTTGTATACTCAATATTCAAGGCACATGACGATTAGCTTCTAAGACGTCACTAATATTTATGCCCTGTTTTTGTCAAAACGTATTCACTATTTTTGGTACACTCATGAGATTATTCATAAACACTAAATTGTATAGGGCCGTAAAATGAGCACACGTCAGGATTTACGACGTATTTCATGTCGTTTCTGAGAAAATCGGATGTGACAGACACGCTGATTTACACACATTACGTTTGTCGTGAGGTGAGAAGAGACGTTATATGTATGAGGCGTTTTAACTTCGTCACAACGGAACTGCTTCTGGAGCTGACCTAAGTTAGGACTTAAATCCAGATGATTTAAGGTGGTAAAACCCTTTGTAGTTCGACTCCGGCGGCGCCACCGCCACACTTATTTCTGCCTAATAACAGCAGTGTTAAGCGCTGCT
>DWRA01000403.1:0-25606 GCA_018250295.1 Spathilepia clonius | reverse complement strand
CAGATAAGACCAGAATCCCAACTGCAGTCGACCACAGACGCGTTGCTACCCCTGAGGACTAAGTTGGAATGCCTCGTTAGGATTATCTCCCTTACCACACCCTTCAAACCAGAAGTCAGCAGCGCTTAACACTGCGTTATTAGGCAGAAATAAACGTGGCGATGGTGCTGCCGGAGCCGTACTACAAAGGGTTCTACCACCTTTTAATTGGAATTCAGATTTATGTACATAGTATAGAAAATTTCGAAATATCTAAAATAAATAAAAGCTATTTTTAAAGGTGTGTTTAAAACATTTTTCATTTCCTAAAGACAAGTTTAACTGGCAGAAAAACCCTATAAAATATAAGAAATTTACAATATTTAAGAACTGTAACTATAGCAAAATCAACAAACTGTAAGTAGTTAAAAGAAAACTTAAAAATGTGAGTTGTCACATGGCGGTTGCTACACACTTATATAAATTGCTAAACAAACAAAACACAAAAACAGGGTCATATTAAAAGCACCAATTTCAGATAAACAAACAAGTTTGAGGCACTGGACCAGTCATTATTACACGTTTGGGGCAACGGGCTCCGAGCATCCCGCGCCGGCTTCAGAGGGCGTGGACTGAATTATACACTTGGAGCAAGCGATTTTAACGCTTATTCCTTCAAAATAACGTACTTTAAACACGTAAATATAATGTTGTGGTTGTGTAATTTATAGTTCATCTCATAAATTGATTATTACACATGGAGTACGGGGATAAATCAGTTGTAATCGGATTAGGGGGCTCGCACACCCGGCGCCGGCGTTTGCGGTCCTTATTAAATTGTTTTTGTACATTTTTATGCGATGATCAGTGGTCCGGTGCGTGCGCCGTTTGTCTTAATAACGTCAGCACGTCCGACGAAGTTTGTTTCTCTGTAATTTGTGATTAATGGACTAAAATATTTTGGTATAAGTACCTATTTGTTCACATTTTGTTTCAAAGAATAATAAGCGTTTTGGTTTTATTTCACAGATCTCATTTATATAATTAAACAGGTTATTAAATAAATACTGTAAAAGTGTACTAGCTCTTGGGAGAACTAATGGTTTTTTATGCGGTACCCTAAAACATTTTCTAAATTAAAAGTAGCCTAGGTAACTCTTTACAACACCAGCTGTCAATGAAGTTCCCGTAAAAATCGGTCTAACTTTTTCGGACATACCCTCAAACAGACAGACAAACAGACAAAAATCTTAATAATTGCTTTTTCGTTGTGAGTATCGCATATCATTTCATATGCATTTAGCAAAAGGCGGTAATTCTTATAGTACAAACAGACGGTTCAATTTAATTTTTATATGGATTTAAGCAATGTGTGTAGTAGTAAGATAAGGAACAAAACAAAAGGTTAATTTACTCATAAAAACAACTCTACAAAAAAGTATTTTGTCTGACTATTTAACATGTGTTGTAGTGAGTAGATCACATACGGCTTTTAATGAAAAAGCCACTCGAGTCGCTATAATCCACGGCTTGTAAGGGATTATTAAGGGCTTCTAAGCAACCCTGTTAACTTGTAGCTTTGTAAGTTTAATTTTTATTAGGTATCTCTCTGTATCATTTATGACAATAATAGTGTTACCTTAATACAGTGCACATTACCACAACGTAATTAAATCAGAAAATATTTTATGTACAAATATTAAGTTCATAGGCGTTTTTTGAATTAAATTATTAATTACGACATTTTCTAGTCTCATCAAAATTCGTTAAAATGAATTCAGTTTTATGTTTTCAGTGTAATTATAATATTATTAAGTGATAATTAGGGTAAACATACAAGCAAGAAGGCGTACCAGACACCTATTTGTATGTACTTAATTCTCATTAGGTAATTAGTCTTCCTGTGTTATCTAAATATACGTCATAAAAAGTCTTCTTTTATCTTCCCCTAAAGGGTGTATTGTCAATGGCCACTTTTAAATCATTTTGTCTTTTCTGTAAACATAATGAAGGGTTTTAAAGTATAACGCTTGACTTTGGTACTCTCAAGTGTAGTAAGTGTATAATTTTTAAATATGAAGTCGTTCTCGTTTTAAGGTATCTTGCTTTAAATATAGAAGTAGAAGATGAGCATGCAGTCCACCTGATAGTAAGTAGCTACTGTCGCCCATGGACACTTGTAATCAACACCAGTAAAAAGGAGTCAAGTTTCACCATAGATGAGTTGGTATCCGTGAGGATTAAGTTAGAACACCTCGGAAAAGCGGGTTACTTACCATACCTTTCAAACTGCTGTTAGGTTCCTATAAGAAATAGGTGTGACGGTAGTGCCTCCGGAGTTGAACAACAAAACCTTCATAATTAGCTGTTACTACCTGTTTCTAATAACAGTAGTTCAGGTGCTACTGTGTTCTGGTTTAGAGGTTGCTATTATAGTTAGAGAAACTATATGAGGCATTCTAACATCTCCACTGGCGGCAGTGTTTTCGTTCGCTACCTCTACATTATAAAATAAAAACCAGGATACGTAACGGGTATGTGTGGGGTGTGTGTTCCCCCCCCCCCCCGCTCCCCCCGCGGCCGGACGCTAGGTGGCCATTAGGGGCGGAACGCGCACGCTAATTGCTAAATTCGCCGGCCGGCTTATTGTCTCGGTTCGTTAATGAAATTGTCTGCTCTCGAGCAAGTGAAAACGTTGGTTGTTTTTGGATTTGAAAAGCTTTAACAGTAGACAGACTCCTGTGTGTTAGACAGGATAAAAATTGGAAATACAAAACATTTTTGAAGAATTCATGGTTCACGTAAGAAAAATATGATAATGAATAGAATAGATGGTACCTAAAGTACCTACACGCTTTTTGTTCAAATGTTACACTTATACAATTAGATTTACATAAATAAATAAAATTCAAGTAACTATTTATAATATCCATATAGATTGCTATAGGCTACTTTTATTTTGGAAATTGTTATCGGGTTCCGCAGAAAAGTAAAATCCATTAAGTCTACGGCGCGCGGCCCATTTTTAACCGACTTCATAATAAAACTGTTGAAGATATAAATTATCGATTACGTATATTGATGTTATATTAGGTACATTTTTTAAAACGCGGGGGAAATCGCGGGGCTCTACTACTTGTAAACACAAAATAGGCTGGAACGTTACGAAACTTTAATGGGAATAAAATAAAAATCTTTTTGAATTGAATTAGATGCCTACAGTGTTAGTTTCCTAGTACAAATATTGCTATGATAATAGTCACCCTTAGAGATAGTAAACTTTAGTACTAGGCAGGCACTTGTACAACCAAATATACCTAATATCTATCTATCTATCACTAAACATAATAAATTAAAACGTAACTTTGGCTTTATAATTGGCTTTAATTGGTATTGTTCTAAAATGTAACAAATAGTACAAATACCCAGATATTTACTAACACGTGCGTTAACACCAGTATGTATGTAGTACTTTACAATCTGTAGAAGTAGGTATCTATCTATTAAGTCTTCATCTATTCGCTATTCTTCCCTCTACCAACTGAAAACTAAAAATGGGCCTTACTTGCCAAAATATTGTACCGAAAAATATGACTTAACGTGTTTTTTTTATCAGCTAACATCACTACTAGCTAAGTTAGTCAGCTAAGTTATTAATTGAAATAAATAAAGACTTTGTCTGCCATGGCCCGTGTCTGACACGTCCAAGATCCGTAGATATAAACGGTTTCAAACACGTGTTTAAATTAAGTATGTATTATAACAAATATGATGATTGCTAGCCAGATTCACACTACCGCTAAAACCTGATCACAAACCTGGCGCTGTACTCGCGGTACGGTTATAATGTCGGTGTACGGGTATGGTGTCGCAGCCGGATATTGTGCCGGTTCCGAGACGCCGCTGCGCGCTGCAGTGACATCGACACGATTGCATCCCGGCCAATTACCGCACCCGGATAACCGGCTGCTCATCACAATTTGTGATACTAATAATTGGTACACGTACAAAACTAGGGAATCAGAGAATGAGAATGAGTTTTACAAATTAAATTCTATAGAGATAGGAAGATATCTATTGTACCTGATTAAATAATAATATGAAATATTTTTCTTCTTTAAGTTGTCCTTCTTAGTGTCGACTCATATGAGGAGGCTTAAGATGATAGGTTCCTTTCTACTATTATATTCCCAATGTTATAGGGTACTCAAAAACATGAAATGAGTTGTTACTTATGAAATTGCAGTAAAGGATAATAGATTTCCCTTTTTTTAATTTTATCTAATCTATGGATCCTTATAAAAGACTTGTTCTGACTGTCTGTTTATACCTATTATGTTGTATTATAGGCTACACTTACGAAATCGCTGAACGAAGTACGTAAAACATCGTTAATAGGTAAATTATCTAAGTAGTCAATAAAATGTAGAGTTCACCTTTTATTACTAAGTAATTAACATGCATAAAAAAATTATTATTGGAATATATTACGTCCCATACCTCCTCTTAAATACCTACTCCATCAAATGTAAGTAGTTCAACACACCTAGGTAGGTATTACGTACTGCCTAAATAAAACGAATTTCCATTACACGATCACCTGACGTAAACGCCCGCGAAGAAATGTGCACTCTTTCTTCGCCGTGTAAATAGAATTACAACTTGTATGGAGTATAAATTATATTGTGTGCTCAAACTCGAAACGAGGACAAACAAAACGGACGCAAAAAGACAAGCCCGTAGACAAAACGGCCGCCATGCCGCTCGGGAGGGCGGGGCTAATAAAACAATCGCTTATAACACAGCCATAACTACTCCACTACTTAGCAACGGAGTTAAACTCTAAATTAAAAGAAGTAAGACAAGAATTTGAGTGGCCATTCGCGGCGCTTACGTTGTTTCGCCCCGCGCCGTGATTGCAAAAGTGGCCAATCAGCGCGCGGTTACCACAACTACCTGTTTTCTCGGGCGCCCGATAGATGGCGTTACCTGTTCATTTGGGAAATTGATTGCGAGTCAAGCAAATATTTTACGACTTCTGTAATTTTAATACAGACAGAAATGATAGGCCAGTGATTTTAAAAAAATGTGGGCAGTTTTTTAAGATATACCTGTAAAAAAAAACATATTTCCTTTGATGCAGTCGTACTTAGACGCCTCTTGATTCTAATTTTCAATCTAAACCGCGTTATTTATTCATAAGATGCATTCGTTTATGCAAGCTGTACTTGAAATAGAAATGTAGCTGTAGAAACAACAGCGGCTCCGTGATTGCATAATATCCGTTTATTGCAACGTCTCACGAACTGCGCCCCGGAATTGAGGAAACCTAATCTCCAGAAAGCCATTATACCGAAAATTCAACAACCATCACTCATAACCGCTGAACAAACTGCAAAACCAACTTTAAAGTTATGCCGACAGATTGCATTTTGGAGTGGCGTAACCCGAAAATTTGTTTGCGGCGAAAATTAAGTGGTAATAAACTTTAGGCGGTTAGATTAGGGCTTAGTTTAGATTGTGGACGCGTTTGAGTTTGGAAATGAAATTTTCATAAATGCGTAAAAGGGAAGGGGGGCGTTAGGCGCGGGGGTGGCGGCGGCGGGGGTGTATTTGTGTTTCCCCGCAGTTTCCGAGGGAAGGCGATACTTGAGCGCGGTTGTGTGTAGCTAGCAAACGGAAAAACTATTAATAATAATTACGGTTCTAGTACTGAGTAATTATTGCGGTAGGTATACATGGACAGGTTAGGTATCATTGGGCGGGTGTGAGTGTAACCGGTGCCCTCTCGTTCACACCTCAGCGGCGTGCTATCTGCGTCTCTATCGGACTCTACTAATTAGAGATCACGCATCTCTGTTACATTTACATCGTTACAATTATAACTGGCAATTATTTCGTTTGAGCGCTGAGGTCTAATTATAACGACTGAGATCTGTTCTAAGTTGGGGCTGCATCGCGATGAGCGCCCTCTACCCAAAATTCTTGACTTTTTATAAGATTGATGTAGCAAACCTGGTAAGTGATCGCTGCCGTGACCACGACCTCATAGGACAGGGTTCTACCTGAAGTAAATCAAAAAATTTTCTCTCTCCTAAAGACTAATATGGTCGTCTCATATTTTGGCAGCCTGCATCTATGACATTTGTTTAAATTGCATCACAGTGGAAAGTAAGTTATTTTGAGTTGAAATCATTCCAGGATGCATTCATGAGACTACAACTCTAATATTATAATTATTTATGTTGCTTATTTTTGCCTACAGCAGTATTAAGCGATGCTGCAGGTACTCTGGTTAGACGGGTGTGGTAAGCGAAATACATTAATCTGAATCCCAACTTAATCTTCAAGGGTAGCAACGCATCTGTAGCCGGCTTTAAGTAGGACTCTGATCTTATATGGAGTTGATTGCAGATGTCCATGGACGATAGTAGCTACTTACCATCAAGTGCATTGCATGCTCGTTTGCTATACAAAAAGAAAATAAGTATTTGTTCTTGATTTTCGTGTTTTTAATCTCGTCTTTACGTCGCCCACAGCAATCTCATCGCGAGAAATTCTAGCCCCGAACTATGCTATTGTAAATCAATTCAGAACAAAAGAAAAACGCTTTATACACTCACAGCCCCACACTACGATTCCCTGTGTCGTGGTTGCCATGGACACACAAAGACGAATACACAAACACCCAGACCCAGAAAAGAAATCTAAATTCATCATTCGGATTTCTGTCTAACTGGGGATCGAACCCGAAACCCACTGCGTATCAGACCGGTATGGTGACCACTCCGCCACACGGGTCGTCTTAGAACAGAACAGAACAAACAGATTCGGGTATTTTATAAAAAAATATAAAACAAATACATCCAATACAAGTATTAACTGGTAAGATGGGTGTTTTATGACGTTCGAACTTGCAAGCTTTCCATTTTTTACATTAATCCATTTCGTCTTATAATAAAAAACAGCAATTGAGCATGTAGTCCCTGATATTGATTGCCCTCTACCTTTTATGAACACCTTTAATGAACCACATATAAGATCATAGTAATCCTAACTGAGGTAGTGCACAGATGCGTTGTCATTCTTGAGTCCTAGGTAAATTCAAGAGTCGCGAATAAATGTTTCTTTATACCAGGTCCATCAAACTACAAAAATATTGCTTATCAGTGTCATTACGCAGAAATAAGAGTAGAGGTGGGGACACTGGGATAGAACCACTAAGGACTCTACCACCTATACTACTTAACATTTCTATTTCAATATTTACGTAATAACTATCGTAGAGTATATCAAATCAATCACATCCATCCGATAGCCAACGTAACACAAAACGTCCAAATTGTATTTCATGAAGTAAAAAATAGGCGTAGGACTTCCTTCCGCGAATTGTGAATTGCTCGAAGTATTCGCTCGTTGCGCAAAATATCGTGTTGCGACCCGGTGTCGGGTTCAACCGAGAGATGCTGCCACTGCGACCACGCTGGGGATAGTTTTTGAGACTATTCCGGGAATATTTTAAAATTATACCTACTTGATTACATATTAATAATACAGAAATGTTTTCTTTAGTTAATTAAATTGAAGTAATTACCAACTATTAACTTTTGTGGCCGTTTGACAAAAACCATACGCTTATTATATTCTACGCAGATCCTACTTTAAATAGAGATTAAAACGCATACCTTAATCTAGGTGCAATGATAACGTAATGACAAATGGTGGTTAGGCAATTCTTGAGTTAAATAATTGTCGCATAATAAGTGGGCATACTCTACACTAAAGTAACCTTACTGTATTAAAAAATAAACAATTTATATCTATTACTAAATATATAATCGCATTTTTAGTCCAAAATTAGTTTATATCACTTATTTAATATATACTTACTACAAAATTTTCCTAAGTATTCAATAAGTATTTGTAGGCACCATTGAAATAACATAGGTACAACTTTACTAAAACGAAATTAGTATTTTTTCAAATTAGTAAATAAATAATGTTTTCTCTTAATGTGTGTGAAGGGACCCACGTTAAGTACATACACAGAGACGAATATACAAATACTCAGATCCAGAAAAGAAATCTAAGTTAATTATTTCGGTATCTGTCCGGCCTGGGATCGTACCTAGAACCCTCACCGTTTCAAATCGATACGATGACCGCTCTTGATTCTCCGCTTTACGTTCTAGATTTTTAAACCAGTGATGTCCCAACCTGCTAAGGCGGTATGCACACCTCAGTGTTTGGAGTCTCGCGACCGTTTCTTCGGATCGTTTCCCGCAAAATCGAAAATAGAGTGTCGTGTTACAATCGATGCAATTGACGTATTAATAGACGCTGGGCGTTTTTGTTGTGCGACACCCGACACCGGCTTTTTTAATCCAATTACGTCATTTATAAGCAACCGTGCATGTCGGCTTATATGGGATACGTATGGTGCTCGTGCTGTGGAATTGCAATATCGGTATGTTTGATTGATTGAAAGACGAAAGGAGTGTGGTTAATTCCATCATTATGTTGTTAGCAAAACAATTAATTATATGTCTTTGTCTAATCAAAATCCGATTCTATTTAGGTACGTATTGTGTAGACCAATGTTTATTTATTTGACATGCCAACAGCATAAAATATAGGAGTTTTACAAATAACACTATGTGATAAGATTAAGTGCACTGGTATGCAAGCCAACTGCAGGCATGTACAACATTCACAGAAATAAAGACGTGTTGTATTTATGCATATAATGTAAGTTACAAAAATGTTCCTAATATTTGCTTGGACCTTTAGTTCAATTATGATTTGTGCTTCATTTTTCCAAAAACCTGTAAATTAGGTAACTTATAGCAAGACTGAGGTACCTACATGTTAAACTTAAGGGAGAAATATAAATGACATAATAAAGAAACAAATGAAAGTTAATTGACAAGATAAATCATTTATTAAACAAATAATTATAATTACGGATACTACTATTTACCTATAAAGGTAAGTACCTTCTAAGTATTTATTTATGAAAAGTTTTCACGAGTCTGAGAGAAAATGCAAAATTTCTTGTAAAGATAATTATCTAAATCATTATATGTAGATAGACGAATAAATCATTATTTGTAAAATAGACTAGTTAAGCCGTAAAGGTAAAGCTAGGTCACTTAACCGTCTTCTGACCAACGCCGGCGAGGCCTCGGTGGAATGCGAAAGCGGGCACGTGGCCTCCTCACTATAGGAACACCAGAGTTTTAGCGAAAATTTGTACAGATTCCGGTACAACTCTGTCATCCTCGTGGCAGAAGGGTATCCAAAACTACTACTTACCCATAAAGGAATAGGTGAAACTGTTAGATACCTATGTCAAATATTAAAATCTTTCTACCGTTTCCTTTTTCTTCCAATAAAATGTCTTTTCCAAATGACGTGAAATTTGTAAATAAAGAACACATTGTATAACGTATATAAGATACCTAAACATTTAGTCTATATAAGTAGACTTACCTGTATCCTGTCTTCGGGCAGGTCGGTCTTGAGGGAGAGCATCTCGCGCGCGTACACGTCGGGGTAGTGGGCGTCCTTGAAGGCCTTCTCTAGCTCGTCCAGCTGGTACGACGTGAAGATCGTCCTGCCGCAGAAACAGAACACAGAGGGGTAGACTTGGATAGCAACAAAAGGTCGGAGCCGGTCGAAGATTGACTCTAAAGTAGCTCAATAGATTTTAATAGAACGTGTGCTTTAACGATGGGATACATATTTTGAAGCTGGTAGATGGCGCGGCCACTAGATCTTTTTTGTGATAGGACAACGTCTGTCCGGGACAACTAGCAGGAAATTCCAAATCTATAATCATGGCTGTCTCCTAAAATGAGATTTTGTTTGTTAACTTATCACTAATAAAAAAATTACTTATCAACGTACAGTTTTATTGACTGTAAAAATATTAACTTTATAAGAACATAAAGTCTGACAGAGTGCCACAGCTGAAGCTGAGCTGAAGAGTGGAAAAACTTCAAAATCACAGCTACGTAAATGTACCTAAAAACGTAGGTAGGTAAGTAATTTACTTGAGTAATGTACCTAGAGCTCAAATGTTCCACATTATATTATTTGGTATAGTTTCTTTAAAACGTTCACAAATAAGTGAACTTTTAGTCAACTGTACGATACTATTACCTAATACTATTCATAATAAATTTAGTTAAGTTTATAGTCCATGGACTTAACTAAATTAATTATAATTAATTATAATTTCGTTAACTGTCTTAACTGGATTTAACAAAATTAATTATAATTAAGTTGTGTTGAGATGTGTAGAAGGTAATGTTAAAGCGTTTGATAGGTACCTATGTCTGCGTTTCTTCTTCTTCTTCTTGCCGTTGTAGCCTGTTAAGCCATCTACAGTGAAGTCTTTTGCAGCCTCCAATGACGAAACACCTGTTGACAATACAATCATTAAGTAACCAATCACCATAACTGTCATTTTAAAATATGTATTTGCTACCTATGATTGAAGTATTAAACGAGCGTACTGCCCACCCGGCGGTAAGTGGCTCCTGCCACACATGGACATCTTTAATCAACCTCAAATAACATTAGAATCCTACCTGAGATCGGTCACAGGTGTGAAACTATCCTTGAAGTCTAAATTAGAATGCCTCGGACACGTATGTCTGTCTAATCAGACCCTTCAAACAAGAAAGGTGGTAGAACCCTTTGTAGTTCGACTCTGGCGGCACCTACGCCACACTTATTTCTGCCTAATAACAGCAGTGTTAAGCTCTGCTGTCTTCTGGTGTGAAGGGTGTGGTAAGGAAGATAAACTTAACGAGGCATTTAAACTTAGTCCTTAGGGGTAGCAACGCATCTGTGTTCGACTTCAGTTGGGATTCTGGTCTGATCTGGGGTGGATCACAAATGTCCATGGGCGGCAGTTGCCACATACCATCAGGTGGATTGCATGCTCGTTTCCTACTCCATCATATATAAAAAAGTACACAGCAGCGCCCGACGCTGTAATCAAATAAAAAAAGGGGTGGTAATGGTGCCTCTGGAGTTGCACGCGAAGAGATTTACCTCGTTAATATTTGATACTAAAAATAGTTTTTATAAAGAAAATGTGGCAAAAGCAACATTGTTTATCACAAAGTAACTGGCTTTTATGAGAAAATTGGAAACGTACCAAAACAGAGTGAAATGAAATCAGGCTATTAACCTTTTGTAAGGTCAAACGATTTAACAGGATAATCCGGCCACTATCCTAATTCGCGGAATCAACAGGCCTCACCCTCGCCCGGATCCGAAAACAGTTTGTCGCGGCTCCCGGGGATTTGTCACATAATTACCGAATGTGATTGCCGAATGAATTAGTAAACAGTCGACTGACATAGAATAGATCGGGCGTCCCCGGAGACTGGTGGGGGAGCGCGGGGGTGCGGGAGGGGTGAGCCCTCGGGACGCCGGGTAATTGAATTTGGTGCCAATGAATACGACAATGAATTATTAAATTTAGAGCGGGTCCATAAGGGAACCGCCGTAAATTCTACTACGTTATCCACTTAGCGGGTCAACGATCGACCGTGCAGTGTACATTACTGAGACGGTGCCAAGTATTTGCACCGTTTGGCCAGTTGTACGTGCAATGAATGCTTTCAATTGAAACGTCCGTGGTGCTGGCAGCGTGGCGAATGTTGTTCGCTACAGGGTGACGTGTTTATTGGCCGGTGACGAGTTATCGTGTAATGGTGATCGTTTGTTGTTACAACATCTGACTGGTTATGAGTTCGATAACATGCTAACGTTTTGTGAAATAATCGGAATAACGAACGGCTAAGAATACCTAACTTAGAACATTGCTACAAGATATCTAAAATACACATAGGTACACCATTTTCAACTAAATTATTATGAACACAAGATATGACCGGTATGGTGAGGAGCTTCGTGTATTCATCTTTGTGTGTGTTCATAGCACCTACGACGCAGGAAGAATCCTAGTATCGGGCTATAAGTGTAGAAAGCATTTATCATGTATTAGGTATGTTAAAAAACACACATTATGAAGTTGTACACCTATATTAGTAGTCGCATTATCGCTTCTTGTTAGTGGATCTAAACTTCAGAATCGGCAACTCGTAAGCTACATTAAATAATTAATTTAATTACTTTCACGCGTGAATTCAAATAAATTACATAATGCAATGTCCAAGTGTAAATAGCCACGTGCTCGTGTTGGACAGTGCGCACAATCGATTGGTCAAGCGGCTATCGGAGCGACACGGAAAGATCGTACGATTATTCTTTTGCGTTCGTTAATAATAAATAATCTATCCAAGTTATAGATAGAAATTGTCTACTTTATTAATAACGGTCATTAGTTTACATAAGATCATTTTATAGCACATACCTATGACCTAATAAATTATATTTTTACGAATTTTTACTTTAAAGATTTTTTTTATGATGGAGTAGGAAACGAGCTTGCAGTTCACTTGATGGTAAGAGACAACTGCCGTCCATGGGATTTTAAAATCTACCCCAGATAACACTAGAATCCTACCTGAAGTCGACCAAAGATGCTTTGCTATCCGTGCAGGCTAAGTTGGAATGCCGGGGATAAGTATGTCTTCCTCACCGCACCATTTAAAGCAGAAGACATCAGCGCTTAACATTGCTGTTATTAGGCAGAATTAGGGCGGTGGTGCTTCCGGAGTCGAACCATAAAGAGGTCTACCACCTTCGAAACATTACTGACTGCAATGTAACACAATATCTAAGTATTATAAATTAAGTAGCAGCCACGTGTACGCTGTCGTCGGATTGCGACCAATCCGGACTGTCCGGCCAATTGATTGGTCACGCGGCGATCGGAGGCGACCCAAGATAGTTCCTTTGCTTTTTATTTTATTTAAGAACTTAGGTCCTACATATTTTATTGGTCTTTTTTGGGAGCACCTACATATCTGTCTACTCTATTATGGCTATGTTTATGTGCTAAGTGTTCCAGATCTAATTTTTTTTTTAAATTTGAGTCTTGCCCACAGTCAGTACTGGAATACAAGGCGGAATTATTGCTCCCTTCCAATGAATCTTTGGAAAATAAGCCAAAGATGAGACGGCAACTAAGAAAGATTTCTAGCCCGATATAAAGAATACCGAGCTTTGGAATAATATTATGGAAAACTATTAAAACTTTAATTATACCGATGATAAATATTCACATAAGACATCTTTTTCAATGCTTTAATGAATGAGTTACAAAATATGAAGTTGGTTGAAAGCGCTGGTATATTTTTTGTGAGTTTACACGCGATTAGACGATTACACGATGTATTTACCCTGTTTATCCCCCGGGATCACTTGCGTTTTGTTTACAATCATAACATTACACTGTTACGGTGAAATTATTTGAACAAACTTTTATTACGCATCAAAATTTAATTCTAAATTATATTACTAATGTAATTTATTTTTCCGTTACTATTCATAAAGATGTCTTATGGAAACTCTGTGGTTATTACAAATTACTACGAGATTATCTTCCATAATTAATTTCCAAGGAAATTGTAATAATTATAGGATTTAATCATTAAATATAGGTAGGTATATAGGTACTGAAGTAATACTTACTATCAATTTACGTATTCTAATGCTTACTACCAAAACTGAACTCTAATTTCCAATTTGCTTAATATTTCCGTGAAATTTGCCAACAATCTAGAAAGCAATTAAGCAACTCTACATTTGAAATAATTTAGGTATTAATTCACACATGCAGTTGCTCTACGAACCCGCTCAAATTAAACGTACCTCAAATCCAACAGGGATAGAGGTTCAAAAGCTTATTTAAAAATGTCAAAGCCGCGCCGATAACTCAAAACACAAATATAAAAGAGTATGTTAGCTGCTAGCCGCATATTTATTTTCCGTGCGAACACTACAGAATTGAAATTCACCAAAATATTAATTTATGCAGTTACTAATGGTGTGATAAGAGCAACATAGTGAGAAGATTAACGGGCCTTATTAATAAATAGATCTATCCTGTCTTTCCAGTCAAAGTCTGTCTATTAGAAATTGTCAAGTTTTGATCTTCGGCACACATGTGATAGATTTATTATGAATAATAAATACGAGAGATATAGACTAGAAGTAAAAAATAAAGAATTTGTCGAGTGGCTGGATTAGCCGAGAAAACATTTGTAAACTGAAAATAAAAGTATGAACTAAAGCTTGTTTTGAATAAGACATTTATCCACCTATCAATTTTAACCTGGCTTAGGTTAAAATTAAAGTCCTTAACGTACTATTTGTCTCAGTATTTAGATTGGAATAGGAACGTTAATTTTGTACAATGTTATATTATTTTACTTGGCGTTCAACTTTGCATACCTCTATAAGTGAAATATAGATAAATTTTGTTACAATATTTACCTATCCATGCTAATAAATAATTTCATTTAATGGTTTTTCTAGATTAAGATTTATAGATAGATTTTTTTAAGAAATTTCAGGAAAGTGAAGCAAAGGGAAGTGCGGCACTAAAATATGTATTAACCCGAGTATCTATATCATTATGATCACAATCGACAAACGTTGTGTAATTTTTTTTGTCCTCGTAAGTGTTTTTAGTGAAGTATTTTTTTTTACTATTTAATTAACTATACTGCATTTTTATTTTAGAAAAGGATTATTTAAAAAAAGGATTTTTAATTATTCATAAAGCGTTTTTCTTTTATAGTAATTTCTTTTCTAAAAAATATTTAGTGTAAATACAATATTAAAATGAAGGAGAAGTAAGTATATACTTAATGTATTTAAGAAGAATTTGTTGTTTAAAAATTAATAATTATTTATTGCCTTGCGTTTGTCTTTTTCGTTGCCTTTTATTAGTATTTATAATTAATATTAACACTTAAACATATTTATTATCTTATTATGTGTTCATTCGATAGGATTAATATCATATGTTTCCGTACATAAGGCAGTATTAGTATAAATGTTGGAGCTTGCTGTACCGGGACATCCCTAGAGCGGGCACGTCCCGCGGGATATCGAAGTGTATTGCCACGTCAGCGCCGTAAGTGATTGCCTCGCACCGATCAAGTGTTCCGACTTCAAGAAATACCACTCCACTACTTATCGATATTGACTTATGATTGATTGACTCTACGCTCGTTCATGCTCTAGATTTTTTAAACCTTCGTAGAATATACTATCTGTTTGAGGGTTGGTAAATAGTCACTGCTGTCCGTGTGCCAAAAACAATATATTGTTCGACTCTAGAGGCAATCAGCTACACAAATTTCTGTCTAATAACAACAGTGTTAAGCGCTTCAATATTTTTGTTTGAAGTGTGGTAAGGGAGACATACTTTTTCAAGGCGTTCTAACTTAGTCATCAGGGGTAGCAACGGACCTGTGGTCGCCCTCAGATACAACTGATCTTACCCGGGATTGATTGGAAATGTCCAATGGTCCACCCACTTACTATGACATAGGATGCATGCTCGTTCTTTAATTAAATATTATTTAAACAAAGAAGACTTTTGTATAGATCCCTTAATATAACCTTTTCGGACTACGTTTCTTAACATCGGGTTGATTAGTGCCTCGTGGTACTGCGAATGGGTAAGATCACTGTGAGTGAGATCTACCTTTAAGTCTATGTAAATTCGCTTGTGAATCGATCACAGGACATACAACAGTAAAAGCTAAATTCTTGTAATCCTGCTCGATGCCCTTGTGAATATTGTGCAACAAGCCTGCGTAACATATCACAAAAGACTGAGAACTAAGTTGAGACGCCTCGCGTAAGTCTCTCCAACTTAACACTTTAGTCTAGAACACAAACCCCACTGTAGTCGACCTGCGTGAGGTGAACCACCTTATGTTGTCATCTATAATCATAAAAAACTTGAACTACTTTTAAATTTAATTTATATATTATATTATAATATAAGTTATTTTCATTTACTGCTTAAGACAATTGAAATGATAAATTAATTATAATAACACAACCATATATGGACATTTGAACAGAAATTTCCAAGTAGGTATTAAGAGTTAAAATAATTTTATATTACCCACTTTATATCACTACACAGATGTATAAGAAACGATGTAGAGTCTTGAGCATAAATTATTATCGTCAAACGCCAACCTAAACCTTTTCTTAATGTATGCGTAACCACGACTCTACCCAAATCCACAAAACACACTTTAAATTTTCCGTATAAGGCTTAATATCGTTCGTCACATTTTGAGCACGGTAGGGAGAGTTCAGGGGGAAATGAGTTGCGGGAAGGAAGGCTACTTGTCGTGGAGATATGCCACTTTACTACATTGTTGGTACATAACGCGTTATGTCGCATGTTGCCTTGGAACATGTTTCGTTGGGAAACACAAGCGTTGCTTAGTTCCAAGGTGATGCCCTTTTTGTTAAGGTCCCAGTTTCACGTGATAGAGACGGAGTCTATGCAAGAGGGAATCAGTTAGTTTTAAAGTTAACCTTATAGACTAACTTGATTTTTTTAAAGTTTGGATTTATATTTTAAACGTATTCTTGATCGGATTTAGATTTTTAGTTCGGTTTTAGAGGTAGTGGAAATTTTAATTTACATTTTGATATCTTCACTATGCGTTTATTGCCTTATATAGTACAATATATAATCATGTTTTAAAAATAAAAATGTTTTTAATTAATTATCAATATATGTATCTACATATATCTCCACAAAGAATCCATATAAAAGAGATTATTTAAATAAATAGTCATATAATTATAAGAATGCGTACCTGTTTCAAAAGATCTAAAGAAATCTCTCATGAAAAAGTTTAATTCGACTATTCAAAAGCTTATAAAAAGTAAGCTTACAAAGTTGGTATCCATTGAAAATATCTACTGGCACTTTAAAGCATGGGTACAAATTCCATTGGTCACTATTTTTCTTCAATACCCACCTGTATGTAACACTACGTTTTACTCGTGTGGTTAATATATCAAATTTAACTAATTCTTATCAATATATAACTTTCGCAAGATTTTTGTATAAAGCCTAGAGGTTGAAACTCTGCCTCTCATGCGGAAAATTCAAGGTTCAAACGCCACACGGACCTCAGATTTTACAAAGTAATGTGCATATTATAAATGATCACTTGCTACAACGGCGAAGGAAAACATTGTGAGATAACCTACACACCTGAGAGTATTTAAAAAAAGTTCTCAACAGTGAGTGAAGTCTACCAATCGCACACGAGCGTGTTGGCCTATGACCCAAACCCCTCACTCTGAGATTGACCACGAAGGATTCCCTATATGTTGATTGCCATAAATACATACTAACGCTTGATGACAAAAACATACAGCACCTGCATTTTAATAAATAATGCGTATGTACAAACGTAAAGAGAGAAAATAGAAGATTATTAGGGTGATAAATACATGCTCGACTGGTACATCGGCAAAATGGCTCGCAGACAGCAGACTAGAGTGCGAAAATTGGCGCACAAAGGACGCTCTTGAGCACTCAAATATGATAAAATATATCGGATCGCTGCGCGCAGATCGGCACTCGCGCCACGTATTGGGCCAATCGCGCGAATTGCTCTTATTGCCAATTTGCGTCACATCAGCTACAGATTAGATTTGTTGGCGCCGTGATGGGATCACGTCACGGTGTTATCCAGTCCTGGGCTGAGCCTGACAATATGACTCATATGTGTGTCCTATTTGTTGGTTATGGCACCTAACCTCACCGATCAAGTAAAAATAATTTTGCTTGAGTGTCTTGAGTTATTGATGTTCAAAAGTTGGACGTTCCGTGGCATCGCTGTCTGATCTGCTTTGGAATTTAAGTTTAGGACTACCCTACTGAGAAACATATTTACATAATAAAGTTAAATATTATCTGTCAGTTCTCGATTTGGGTGTTAATGTATTTGAATATCAAGTACAAAACCGAAGTTCTGGTTAAGCCTATAAATGTAAAATCTGTGCAAAAAAGAACAATCTTAGTTGCAATTGATTAAAAACAAAATGGCATTGGTAATATAATATTAGATCAGTGGTAGAGTTACAGTTAAAGTTGGTGTGTGTACAAACATACCTACATTAAAGAATTGTGTGAGTGTGGCTAACTTACACATGAGGTGTCTATCTCAATCTTCAGGAGTGGCAACGTGTAGAACCTGTTCTATTTGGAGTTGGTCTCAGATATTAATGGACGCCAGTACATATATTTGTAGTTTAATCCTAGCGTTTTAGTTTCGACGTCGATGCTACCATCGATCAATTGGTGTGCTAACAACTGACAATCTACGTTGAACGGTTCATTCTACAGTAAATCGATCGATCGACTCGTGTGTGGGCCTGTAAAAATTGTGCCACGATCTTCTAGTTTACTCTTAATGTTAATTCTAATAAAGGTATTTCTAGAATGGTCCATTGCACAAGCTTTATTGCATAAATTTCACAATGTCTAATAGGTAAAAATAGTCAAACTTCTATCTTTGCTAGGCAAAACTGAATAGACTAATTATTAATTACGAAAGAAAGAAACGTATTATTATCAAGTATTCTATGTTTGGAAAGTAAGCACGATAATTAATTTGAAACAACTTTTAACAAATAAATTAATGATTTATCACGTTAATTAAGAAAACATATTATATTTTACAAACTTCGTGCTCATTAAATATAATTTAAGAGATTCACGTCGAGTTGTTATCTCCAATTCTCCATTGCCTATAATAATATTAAAAAACATTAATAAAGTGTTTTTAACCAGAGACAAATAATTCTGTTTTATATTAATAAAATAAACTTACTTATTATCGGCATCTAGTGCTAAGCATTAAGGTTGGCACAGTAATCTATAACCAAATCTAGTGAATGGAAGAGAAGGTCTACTCAAAATCAGTGGTAGATTGTTAGGTGGTAGAGTGTTTGTTGTTAATCATGAAGTTGGAAGGTGGTAGAATCTTTTGTTATGCGACTTCAGCAACACCACAACAGCTCTTATTTTTGCCCAATAACAGTGTTAAGCGTTGTTGTGTTCTAATTTGAGGAGTGTGACAAAGGAGACGTACTAATTCAATAAATTCCAACTCCTGAGAGGTAGCGACACTGCTGTGGTCGATCTCAGGTAGGACAGTAATTTTATCACAGATTGATTTAGTTGTAGCGATGGTACCGCTTTGAATGAACCACACCTTCTACCATCCCAAGATTGATAGAACAACTATCTTAGAAAAATGTACCTGAATGATTAATTATCATTAATTCTTCGTAAAGTTTGCTCGAATCATATATCCGCAAGTGCCGGAGTACTAGGATTATCCTACAATTCTATAGCATATAAACTAAGCCCATTAAAATCTGCACTATTCTACTGTTATAAAGAAGAAATACCTGTATATTTAGCTGTAGATTTAATGGGTTTAAATTTTTTTTTACGCGAGACCCCAAAATATTTTCTAGAATAAAAGTAGTCTATATTACTCCTTAAAATATTAGCTATCTGCCAGTGTAAGCACCGTGAAATAGGTGAAGCCATTCCAGTGATTAGCTCAAATGAACGGACTGGGGGACAAAAAAGTATTATTATTATTTTGTTACAAGCGTCGTATACATATGTATGTAATTTCATATGCATTTAGTACCTGTACCTAAAGCAGTTATTTAGTTTTTTTTAACAAACAGACATTTCAGTTTTATTTTTTGTACAGATAAGATCTCAAAATTGTCTTTAAAGTTCACTTTAGAAGAGAACTTTTCTAGTTTTTCAGTAGCAAAACAAAAGGTGCGCCGAGTACAGAGGGACACTCGCTTTGAAAACGCAAGAAAATGGCCTCGGCGCGCAAACTAGCCCACTTTCCAGGTGACTGGTGTCTTTCAGATAACATCTTCACGGCGCCTACACGGCGCGGAGACGACTTCACAACCAGACTATCTACAGATCTATTCATTCAGCTTTAACACGCGAATGGGAGTTTATACAAAAGTATAAACTTACTTCGCGCTATCGTGAAGAAACCTACACACCTGAGAGTTCTTTGAAAAAAAAAGTGCTCAAAGGTATGAGAAGTCCACCAATTCCCACTGGGTCAATGCCGTGGACTATGGCCTATCGCCTTTCATCTCGAGAGCGACCCCTGCCCACCAGCGAGACAGTTGACGACTATGTACTATTAAGACTTTTGTACAAAATCTCATAAAAGCTTAATAATGTACAATAAAAGATATACATAATTTTACTAAAATTTTTACAACATGTGATCTATAAATTACCTTCCTATACCTACTTAGACACCAATAATAAACCAAGGATAATATAAGAATACCAATATGTAATACACAATATAAGAGTACCAACGAATATATAATTTAAAAGTAACAATCGATCACGTAATCTAGTTTTCTTAGCAAGCGCAAGAGTAGCAGGCAAGCATGTAGTCACCAGTGACGCTCGTGGACATCTGTAACTGACCTCAGATACAATTAGAGTTCTACTCGAGGTCGGCCACTACCCATACACCTTGCATACCTAACTTGCAATGTCTCGTATAGTCATTAACCTACCTACTTGTTAAATTATGATAAGTTTCCTTGATCCTGCAGGAAGATGTGCAATCCACTTGACTTCAAATATCCACGGCTCTATGAGATCTCATGTTCCCCACTTCTCATATCAACTATTAAACTCGGCGTTTTTAGCAATTCGCAAATGAGATATCCTGAGCGCTGCAGCCAATTGCGAGCCGCGATCCCCAATATGAGCGAACGCCATTAAAAACCAATTTGGCAATCGCTCGTAGCGGTGTACAATTAACGGTGCGAGTGAAAGAAATTGCCAATTTTGCCCCAAGAAGCCAATTTGACAACCGCCGCGCGGAATATTTGATTTGCCACCGGCGGCAACCCGCTACACGCGCAAACATACACACACACTCGGCAGCGCTACAAGATTGTCTATTTGTAAAATTGCCACGACATTAATACATAAAAAATGGTTTGACATTGATAGTTTATTCTTCACGAATACATTTTTCTTGGGCAAAACTTTCTTTAGAGTTTGGTTTAATTTATTAGATTATTACGAAATTGAGACACAATTCTGAATAAATAATAGGTACATCTTATGACTGACGAGGACGTGAACGGAAACAAATTTATATTTGTGTAAGTGTGATTTATAATAGATCACTTTTACAATAACATTATAGGAAAATAAACTTATTTTTTATTTCATAAGTCATAAGGGTTATGTTATATCCTACCTCTATATAGGTACCTACATCTATTACTCTCATACCTACCTCTACTTGTGTACCACTTTTCTTCCTCTATTCTTGTCTTCCTTTAATACAAAAGTAGGATACAAGTAATTTATTGTAAAATTATAAAAAAAAGTGTTATCTTATTAAAATATATAATAAATTTCATAGTATGCATCAACTGATCTGAACTGATGTGATGATGATCACCTGCTCTAAGCATTCTGCTGATAACTGCACCGTAATTAAATACAAAAATTTAAATGTTGATAAAAACTTGTTAATCTTTTTTTCTTCAACATATTTAGCCAACATAAAATGCATCAGATCAAACATAAAACTAGTACTAGGCGAGTCATTACGCGCGATATGCAAAGCGTAAAATTAGTACGAGTTGCGCTCGCCTCCACAATAGATGGCGCTGCTCGCCACAGCGGCGAGCGAGTCGCCCCAGACGGCGCGCACACCGCGCTGCATGGTAATTAGAGATTGAGTAGTGATTAATATTGTCAAAGGTTCCCGGTATGCTGTGAGCCTTTTAATTATAATAAATGTGGAGCTTTTGATGACAAACATTATTTTGTATTCATTACAAAGATTTTATAGGAAATATAAGTGATTTTAAGGGCAAATCATACGTAAAGATACATAAAATCGAAATTATCACTTAAATTAACATGAATAAGTGTGTTTTCTATCAAGTGGCATAATTCTATCCGATATTTAAGCAAAGATTTAAATACACAACATGGTAGTAGATGTAAACGAGTGTAGGTAGAGTCTGGCAAAAAAAAAAAATTAAATTTAATCCGAATAAAAAATTAACTTTTAATTAAGTATTGTGGCCGGCTGAAGTTTGGCTTTTTAAATCACCTATAATGATCTCCGCCAAGGTTTAAGACTGTTTATTAAATTATGGAAATCAACGGTTTATCGTGTCCTTAACATGTCTGTCTACCTACGAGCCACCGCCAGTAGTAGTAACTTCATACCAACAGTAAAAAGGTCAACAGAATCAAATAAAAACTATAATTATTATCAGTGTGAGCTTCACTTGTTACCTCTCCAAATCGTGATCGCGGTAATAGAGCATGCCTAATGTTAGTGCAAAAATGCTAAACACAAAAAGATTTTCAAACACATTTTTAAATAAATTAGCGCCAAACAATTGTAACACATAGAGGGCAACCAAATAAATAGAGACATTAATTTATTATTAAAACCACTGATTGACTTACAGCAATCTTAATAATATAGAACAAAAGTTTACCTGAGTATAGTTGTCGAACCGCTACAAAGTAGGTACATGAAACAAAAACAACACAATTATAGCAGCAAATAAATAATAAATAAAACAAGCACAGATTTGAATCAGTTATACACGTAAGTTACTTTATAATAAACACAAAATGACAAATTACATATTTTAAAGGTCCCATTATCCAACCCTGTACAAAAGATATATTAATAAATCAAATAGATCTGTTTCCCAATTCGCAAAAATTATAATAATTTAAGTCAATTGGGTACAATAATATTGTATCATAGACAATATTCTAAACCTGCCAGTATCATCAACTTTTTTAATAATAATATGGAATAAAAGAGATTTACGGTTCAGAATTAAACAACTTCTGTGGTGATATTGACGATGACTACGAGACTTGAGCTTCGAAATATCTCAGTTAAATCATAGAGGTAACGCGATAAAATATTAAATCCCAGGCATTTTCTTACACACTTGGCACTGATTTACCAACACTGAGAGCATAAACAAAGGAGCACAACAGACCAAGGGATTACGACCGAATCTATTTACCTAAGCCATCACCGTTTGGCACAAAATTTGTGAGTAGTATTCCGAGATATCAAAACTAAAGGATCCGTACAAAGCGTTCACAAACACTCGTATAATCTACAAGCCCTGTCCGGTATCGCGTTTCGTTCACACGGAGCGGGTGTTAACAAAAATGGAGCAAGAGTGGTCGAACAATACCACACGATTGTGGACAGCCACTCGCGATCGTGTTTTGTGCGATATTGTGATCTCGCTTTTTGCCGCGTCCAAATGTTCACGTCTTCTGGCTTTGTCAACGAACGTTCATGAGGATTGATTTGGCGAAATTATCGAATCGTCTCTACTTCAGCCAGTTACATTATTAAGTGCAGCCGTATCGTAAGCGAATTCTGACCACTGCATTAAAATATCTCAATGTCTAGCTACCTTCAAATATAAAGATGCGCTCGTCAAAACATTGATTTGTTTATTTAAATTTTTACATCTTTAATTAACAATAAATAAGAAATTTTCATAACACAGTATTCTGGTGAGACTATCATTTAGTTTTATTTAGATTATTTGCCTTGCTTGATCAATTTGTATAAAAATCGGTACAATTTTTATCAGTGTTTTAGTTTAATCATTATTTTCGCTTTTTAAGTTATTTTAATAATAATTGTATTTCTAAAAATATTCAAAATACTTTACGTATTTTGTATTTTCTAATAAAGGACTTTTATTTACATTATTAGTTTTTCAAATAGGTTTTAGAAGAAGTCATTTTGGGATCAATTTTATTTTGTTAGCATTGAAAAGCAAACCTTTTAAGCAACGATCCAAAACATAGGAATTGTCTATTCGTCAGGTAGGTATACATTTATTTCTATTAGGTAATCAGCTTATTTTTCTGTTAACGTACTCAGTAAAAATCCTTGAAATGCAGACCATGTTTACATAAATGTCATAAAAACAAAAAAAATATCATTTGAGTACTATAACACTAGCTGTGCTTTGAGGTTCTACCCCTATTTAAAATAATGTAACACGACATATACATATGTATACACGTATATCTAAAACATAATATTATATTTTTAAAAGTTTTAACAAAATGGGATGCACGCGGTAAATGACACGAAATTAATTTTTTCGCGCAGAACCAACATTTTCTAAAATAAAAGTAGGCTTAGTAAGTTAGTGACAGCCAGACAAACAAACTTAACAGTTTTTTATATCTAAGTACCATTGACAGGTACTGTCATACGTATTTACATACAGGTGGTAGAACTCTTTGTGAAGTGTGTGTGTGTGTAGAACTCGACTCCGGCGGCACCACCGCCACATCTATTTCTGCCTAATAATAGCAGTGTTAAGCGCTGCTGTGTTCTGGTTTGAAGGGTGTGGTAAGGGAGACTGACTTATCCGAGGCATTCCGACTTAGTCCTCAGGGGTAGCAACGCATTAGTGCTCAACCCCAGGTAGGATCCTAGTCTTATCTGGGGTAGATTACAAATGTCCAGATTCTATTTGGTACGCTAGTGGTCGCTTATATAACAAATAAACTGACATTCTATAATATATACCATTTTTTTAATGAGACTACAGTCCTTACCAGATAGGTCTTAGAGGTGGCCTGCAGTTGCTGCAGCAGCGCCTCCAGCTTGCCGCGCAAGCCGCGCACCTCCGACAGAGCTGCCTCCATTGGAACGATCTGGATATAACAAAGTTTTATGTTTAATTATTTCCTAATATCCTATACCGTAGTCTCTGCTGGGCATGGTATTCCTTTTGGAGTGAGAGGTATTAGGTAAAATTTTTTAGCATTCATGTTTTACGTAGAGCTGTCTGTTTTAACTCTTTTCTGCCCAACCAAACCCGTCGTCAATCTATTACTGTTTTACTGCTGGGCACGGCTATTCGTTTCATGTAGGAGGGGTTGAGGCCATAGTCCACCGCGCTGGACAAGTGCGAATTGATAAACTTTACTCTTTAATAAGAACCTTTTTAGGAACTCTCATGCGTCTAAGTTTCTTCACGATGTTGACCGTGGTAATAACAAATAAAAAATATCAACTACCGGTATTTGAACTATCGGGGCTAGTTGCTAAGATGCTAAGGTGTATCGAGAGAGAGTTGCAGTGGAGGGCTGTTCTACCTAGACTGAACTACCGTCGCAAAACGAACACATTCGTGCCACAATAACAATAGAAAGACAGGTCTGACTGCAAGGTGTTAAGGTGTACTGGGGGAGAGTTGCAGAAACCAGTGGAATGGAGTGAAGTATTGCAAAATGAACAAAATCATGCAACAATAACAGGGGAAGGACACGTCTGACTATCGTGGCTGGTTGCTAAGATCCTAAAGCGAGTTAAGAGAGAGAATCACAGGAGTCTTAATAGTCACAGTAGGAGGAAGGCTGTTATACCTTGACTAAACAAACGTACAAAATCACGCAACAATTACAGGAGGAGTACAATTCTCACTTTCGATGTTGATTGTCAAGAAGCTAAGGCGAGTTGAGAAGAAAAGAAGGTGCAAAAAGAGCTCTCCTCCAAGGCCGGCGATACATTGGTGACTCCTCTGG
>DWRA01000402.1:0-25645 GCA_018250295.1 Spathilepia clonius | reverse complement strand
CAAATTTCCGCGAAGCGATGGCTTGATCATAGTTAAAAACATGTATATGCTGTTTCTGCTAAATATTAAAGACACGCTCGAAGGTATGCGTGGGTGATATACCTTACAGAGAACAAAAACAAATTGTTATTAGCATGCGAAGTTATTACGTGAACTGTCTTATCCCATTTCACGCGGACCAATGTCATACGATTTGTAAATGCATGCACGGCGCGGCTGCAATCGAGACAAATATTTATTACATTTTAAGGCATTGCGAAACGTCACCTGTCTGATTACGGCAATGCGCTGCATAATCGGTAATAAGATAAGTTTAATTTAAGACAAATTGAATTACCTAACTAATTTATAACGAGTCACTGCAATCAGATCTAGAACACAGTGATGGGTTGATGAGATCGGCCAAGAATCAAAAAACATTGCAAGCCTCGAAGAAGTTGGTTGTAAACATACACTAGTGGAAAAAATTGCACGCCACAGTTAGAAACAGAAAATTGCTTTAGATTTAATAACAAGACATCCTTATTCATAATATACGTAAAAAAATTTAAACTGATTTAAAAGTGGTAGTAAATTTGTGGTAAATTTCTATTGGTATGTATTTAATTTAGAACAAAGAAACTATTGTAAAAAGTAGAAGATTGCACTTTAAAAAACGTATATTTGTATTTATTTACAAACATCTACAATCTACCCAACAATCGGGCCGACCTAAAAGTAGACCAAAACGAACTGAACCAGACGTCGCCGACCCGCACGAAAATACTTTGATAATTAGTTATTTATTCAGAAATTTATAACACACAGAAAAGCACTTTCAAGCACACAAAGTTCGGCGTTTTGTAATTTTCTTTAAAATACAGAAACGGGGACAGCGCCGTACGTGTGTTGTGACAGGGTAATGTAGCATTTCAACACGTATTTGAATTCTTCTTGAATGTGTTGTTAAAATTATTTCCAATGTTTATAGGAAATAAATGAACAGGCAGTAAATGCAATACGATAAAGTAGATAAATAATTATTTACTAGGATTTAAATACGGAGCTATATAAGGAGATTAATATTAAGTGCCTCATGATAATACAAGTTTATGTAACATGAAATAATTAAAACGAGCGACAAACACCAACGGGACAAACATTGCACAACATACGCAAATTACGACACAGCCATAGAACTCAAGGTATCACATCACAGTGGCATTTGAGTGTAATCACCTCTTCTGGAAGTTTTTCCATGTCTTTGTGTCCTAGGCGGTAGCAATGAATCTATGTCCAATGTCAGGTAGGATTAATCTTATCTGGGGCTCATTACAGATGTCCATGGGGGCAGTTTCGTTAGTTCTTATCGTTACCGTATGTGGTTTACATTATGAATGTATTCGCTTCTGTCTCATGGTTTTTAAAGCACATCATTTACAAGGTTACATTTTGAAAAAAGTCCCCGAGGCGTAGGAGATGGTACTCTATAGTCCGACAAATTCGTTAATCAAAAACCACGTTGCTAAACGATTATCGGATTATCACGAGACTACTGTACAGAGAAAAATGCCTGGACATAGTAATCGTGAGATACGATAAACTCCCACAGTCACAATTGAGAAGTTAAAGGGGCTATTACGTTTACTGCAAAATTCTCAGTATTCGGTGATGCAGTGCTGGGCGAGGATCATGTAATGCGGTAACTAGTGGGCAATCTAGATCGCCGGTGCAGTGAAAGTGGAGGAACGCGGCGTCGCCACGGCAGCCCGCAAATTATTCGTTACACATGTGTAGGACACGGCAAACAGCCATTTGGGAATTGGGTAACATTATCTGATGTTAGATCGCTTATAATTGACCGCGTTACTTAACGTTCCATGATTCATTTGGTAGTGTTCTATTTTTGCATAAGCGTGTCTGCTTTATGAACAGTATGCAATATGTAGTACTTAATTCTTAGGTATAATATTAACAAGTTTTACTAAAGATCTAGTCCGATAAAACAATTTAGCCTGAATTGGGAAATCTACTTGAAAGTTTATTCATTAATAGGTTGAACAAAAAAGTGAATTCTGGGTAATATTAAAACATTTACAAAATAATATTTGTGACGTTTATTGCTATACTTCATTCAACTTCAACTAGTATCGTGAATTTACACGAGATGTCTAGTCGCGACCGGCTCGCGCAACAACTACGCCGACACACTAATGAAAACATTAAATATTGAAATTATGACTAGGCTTATCATACCTTAGTAGGGTTAAGAATTTAAATATTGTAACCGCATTACGTATGATTAAAGAGGATTAAGAAAAACACAGATTAGGCACAATAAAACGCGCCATGATCTACGTGTAGACCTGTTCTTTTTGAAGTGATAAAATATATCAAATTAAACCTACCAATATCACCGTAGATTTCTAGACCACAGTAAACTTTATGCCGAAGGAGTCTAAATCAGATAAGTCATTTTTCTAATTTAAGATTTGTGACCTACAAGTTATTGATCAGGCGGCTCAAAATGAATCATTCATGCTACTGTGAAGTGGCTCGACGGCGGCGAGTGCACGGCTGCCATTACTGAATTAATGAATCATTTACGCTTTCGATTGCAGTACTAGAACTACATGACTTTAAAAAGTACCTACAGTAACGGTAGTTGAACTTTTGATCTGACAAGCAATCGATATAAAAAGAAAAGTCAGTAATTACAAAGACTAGGAACAGAAGAGTCAATCATTACCAATGTTACTGGACAAGTCCAGATTTTGACTAATTTAAATACACCCAAATGAGACGCTACAATTTACAAAGTGCAACCAACACCACGATACACCGACAAGTATGTTAAACTATTTCGACAATTCAAAAACCATTAGGAAACAATGCCACCTAGTCCGGAGGTGCTAACTGGGGCCAAATATTTCCTCCTGGACGAAATTGGGAATTAGATCTCAAGGCCCAGACGCCAGCGGTGCAGGATACAGGTATCCTCGCTAAGGAGGATGCGCATCCGCCACCGGCCCACGCCACAATTGCCGCTGTTGCCATAATAGCTCCACTGACCACTTGCAACGGCCTTGGCGACACACAAGGACAGTTTAATAATATATTCACTTACGCTGAACAATGTTCGTCATGAGTTACCGTTTATGAGCCGTTTTGCCATCACTTGCTATCAAATTATAGCTGGCTAATGGGTAGTAGTCAGACGACTGCGTATTTATAACTTAGTTATTACTATTTGCCGCATAATGTAAAGTAGATAGATATTTTCTGTAATTAATCGATACCCGCATTAAGAAATATGCGATATAAATGGCTTAGATTAAAATATCTAATGGGGGGTTGTCATTTCAATCTCACTTTCCAAAATTCTACAATTACTATAACATTTACGAAGAACGTTATAACGACCATCGCCTTTTTTATCTGTAGATAAAATAGTAAATTATCTTTCCAAGCATTATCTCCCGCTACAAGTTTCGTGAGGTTTAGTTATCACAATTGACGTCACAATAATTTCGACTGAATTTGCATATGACGGTTACAATATACAAAACAGTTAGGATTATGTCTGACGTCATCACAATTACAAACACTGTGGCTTACGAATTTTGTAATATCGAAACATTTGATATAGGGGCACCTGGCAGAGTCAATATTTCCTGTTGTGGACATTTTGTTATATCGGTTTTAAATATTCGGCACAAAACAGACAGCGACAAAAAGTCAAGAGATTTCATGAAATTCCAAAGGACAGGATGAATGATGAAAATACGTCTGTTTGCAGAAAAATAAATGATACAAACCTATCCTAATCGCGCACAATTGATTCGTGTCTGTGAACATTTACATAGTTGGGAAGCGAAGCACGTGGCGAGTGAAATGGCCGCGTGGGCCCCGCGGTCGCGGAAGTGAGACCACCTTTTGTTTTACAATCATTAGCGGCGCGCAGGGAAACTGATGGAAAGTTGCACCTACTGCGCTCACATCGTTCACTTCAAATTATTGCAAGATTTTACAAAAAAAAATTCTGAAGATTTCGTCCACAAGAAACTAGTTGAAACCAAAGGTGCAGTAAATCTGCTGGTAAGTGGCCACGTTTAACACTAGATACTGTTACCAAGGAAAAACAGACGAGAGGTAAAACCACCATCTATTAATCAAAATTCTGAAATCAATAGATTATGCAATTGCGTGGCGGTAATCGGGACATATAGTTTAAATACAAATTATTACCATCAAGGAGCACAAGAAATAAACCTTCTAAGAACAAATAGGTCATAGATATAACATCATTAACGCTACCTCGTTAACAACACTAATAATGCATCTTGTTCACTGTAAACTAAAGTCCGTATCTCAACGTATCTACAATATACTATTTAAAGATAAAATCGTTGAAAATTGAAGTATGTTTTTTTTTTATAAAAAATGTTCGTTATATATACATTCAAGTGGCATTTGAAAATCATCGACACATAAAGCCAAGTGAATGGAATGAAGGCAACGGCAAATATAGCACGAAATTACAAACAAATAGGACGACGATTTAATACTTCCGGCAAACCAAAAATATAAAGCTGAAACAGGAGCAAAGGCTTGGCATTATTCTGGATGATATGACACCAAAGGCTGTGAAAATAGTTAGTACGATGTTGTTTGCAATATTACGGCGGTGTTGTCATGCCAGTAGAGATGTGTGTTCTTTCAGAAAAAGAAGAGGATTTAGATCATTTGTTTCTTAAAAATCGATTTTCAATTTATTCTATTTTTGGCCTCGGAGTATATCGGCATCTTTAGTAATGATCTTTGGTCGAGGAAAAAAAGCGAAATTTTGTAATCAGGATCAATTACTACATCTAATCATTATTTGGTTAATATCAATAAAATAAATAGTAAAACATTATTTGATTAGTCGATTAATCGATGTTAGTTCGCCATCCCTACCCGCATTCGTGCACGCGCGCATTCCCGGCACGTCGCGCCTCCAGCGACCATTACCGCGGCATCCCGCACTACGGTGACCGTTACGTGTGTGCAACTGTGGAGACTGGACCGTATGCCTCGGAACATTCTTGTGGTTACTATATCATTATTATATGAAATGGTTCCTGATAAGCCAACTTAGGTGTTTTTTTAATTTATACGATGTAGTAGCAAACGAGCATGCAGTCCACCTGATGGTAAGTGGCAACTGCCGCACATGGACATCTGCAATTTACCCCAGATAAGACTAGAATCCTACTGAGGTCGACTACTGATGCGTTGCTACCCCTAAGTACTAATTTGGAATGCCTCGATAAGTAAGTCTCCCTTACCCTCCCTTCAAACCAGAAGACAGCAGCGCTTGACACTGCTGCTATTAGGCAGAAATAGGTGTGGCGGTGGTGCCGCCGGAGTCGAACCACAATGGGTTGTACCACCTTTAAAACGTCTTTTTGATGTAACGCTATAATCTATATATTTTAGAAGTACATCCTTTTACCATATAAAATAATCGTGCCCTATGTTTTTTAATAGTGTATGATGAAATATAATTTGACCAGATTTATGTGAATTAGATTGTGGCCAATGTTCATAATTCCCATTCGACCAATCAAAACGATCCTGTTATACGGACATCGCCATACAAATGTGATTAAGTGACACTTAATAAACGGGTGCGTTAGTATATTACGTTTGTAAGCGATTGACACTTCATTTACTTTATATTGGTACCCACTTTTGCCACGGGGCTTGACAAAGGGTGGTTGGTCCCATTGGTTGTTCACTTGGTACGTTAGTGTGAAAATACAAGAATACCACGTCGCATGCAAGCAATTCTTCCAGATCTATTGATCAATTATATCATTCCCTGAAAATCCTACGTTAAAATTTGAGCACGGTGTGTCATAATTAGGTTTTCCAATATGTTATCTTCAAATACCAGTAGCTTCAATAGTCGTGTATGTCAGCCGTAAACTTGACTGCAATCCAACAATGGTTCAACGATCCCGCGATAGTTCCCGCATTCCGCGCGGCGCCGATAATCGCACGTCCTCTGTATCTGACACTGTGCTACATACACTGATCAAATAACTTCTGCGCCGCTATACCTAATTGAATATACACACGTCACAAAATTAGTCATAATTATCAGGAGAATACTCGTCAATATAACAGAGAAGTGGTTTTCACATACTCTGTTTTTATCCCTAAAACTTTCTACTTCAGACAGACAGTTATACAAGCAAATTCGTGTAGCCACATATAAAAACGCAAATAAAAGTGGTATAGATCGTAAACACGCCGTAAGTAGTTGTAACTAGCAAGTAAAAGGCAACGAACCGACGACGTATTCCGGCGCGATTCAGCGCGCTGCCCACAGTATACTTCGGAACCATATAGAACCAATTGCAAAGCACCAATAGAAACGTAAGCTTTCAATTTAAGTACAATTTGAAAGGATATGTAAAACCATAAAACTTATTTCTTCATTTGGATTTGTATCCAACTTAGTAGGTAAACGGAAGTGGGCATTTTAAAGATAATATAAGTACCTACAACAAAAAGTAAATAATGATACTGATACTTAAATAAAGGTAAACATACAATAATATCTCATTCAACATCTGAGGACGGTTATTCGAGGAAAGTTGTCGCAAGCGCTCCAACTTAATCCTCAGGGACAGAAACACATCTGTGGCTGACCTCAGATAGGTTTTTAATCCTATCTGGTCTCGATTACAGATGTCTATGGGCGGCAGTGACAATTACCATCAGGTGGTCCGCGTACTCGATTGCTACATCCCTCTTATAAAGAAAAACACGTTCTAATAATAATTAAAAATGTAGAAAACTTAAATGGAAATCTTGAGACGCATTCTAGTACAATTGGCAAATTGTATAGTACAAATAAAAAAAATTACACTGCGAATGGCACACTTTTGATGTAGAATTCATGTTTTTGATTCTTTCAACTCATTAACAATGATCATCCATTATGGTTTTTATCGGTTATTTCATCCAAATCTGAGATAGGTTTAAAATTTCAAATCTTAATACACCATCATAAAAGTAGTTTAAAATTGATTACTAAATTCCACCCGAAACGACCCAAATCAGTGAGTTCATAAAAACGTAAAAAAAACAACAGCGCTCAGTGTACGATCATAAAATGGCGTTCGATGTAAACGGCGCGATAAAATGATCAAACCCACAAATACATACTTATGTAATGTCATCGGTATTGGTACCATCGCACCGCATAATGTGAGTTATTGTCCACTATTGCACCATCGAATTTGCAACCCAGATTCTTAATTAATATCCAATATTACGTTTGTAAAGTTTTATGCTTTACCATTCTGAGAAATAGTTGCAGGCTGAACAATTAATATTGTAATCGAACTAATTAGGTCAAGCGAAGTTACGACATTGCAGTCTCCGATAATCTTATCACATCTGATAGGCACTCAAATTACTTATATAACGTCCATTCCAAGCCGTCTACTTAATCTATTAGTGATCCGCATGTGAACATTTAAATATGAACGCCTACTAGAGCCCGGTCACTGTGTCATTGGGCTTTAGTCGTGGTATTGACACAGTGTGCTGATTCATCAGTCAATTAATGTAGAGTTGGATGAAATGGAGCGGACATACAAAAATGATTCGAATGGTGTGGGGTACGACCACGAGTGATCACAATGCACGTCATTGAAAGCAAGTGGGTCGGCGAGCGGCAACAATGGGTGGTGCTCAGATGTGTCCGAGCTGATGTCACGGCGGACGCCCCCAACACAATTAACTGTCGCGTGCAGTAAACAAGCGTGTACAATCAAACGATTTACTTCCACTATCATCACATTTTTAATATCAGTTTTAGTTATCCACTATCCAGAGGTAATATCAACGACATGACTTAATTAACTCACATTCGATATTGGAATCTATTCCTCACGAGATGATAGTCCTCCAGTTTAGCCCATCTACAAAAAATACAATATCAAAGAGTATCTGACGTCCCGTCAGATCGCAAACATAGCGCTGATGACTAAGTTGGATCGCCTCATAAATTCGATCCTCAAATGGGAAGTGACCTCCATGACGACAACGACAAATGGATCGTTACAGTGATTAAGACATTACTGACGAACACGTCGCCAATCGACGAAATAAGCTATGCACTACTTTTGGACACATTAAAATAATGACGGAGACACTACAAAATACAGAGTACAGAATACCTGATTTAGTTAATTGCTCTGAACTACTCTGACTGATTTTCGCTAATTACAAGTATTTGTTAGAAGTTGAAATTCTTAAGAAAATAAATTTGAAAGAACCGAAATAAACTTGAAGTCTTACAAGATTAAGAGTATATTAGCTAACTGATAAAATAAATGTGACATCCATCGGCGCTGGTCACGGTTGGTGAGCGCGGAACTTTGTGTTGCAAGTCTACGGAAATTCTCCTTTGACAACTTCCACAATTTCTAATACTTTACACATATCGAAACACTCAAAATCATTATTATTAGCTTAGCGAGGACAACAATAGAAAGGAACAACGAAATCTTTCTCTAAAAAAAAATAATGAGATATATGAATGAAGACTAAAGTATTAATACCTTCATTATCTATTTACGAATTAAAATATAATGTAGAATTGTAAAAGATTATCACACTAGCAAAGACACTTAGAAAAATAAGAAATTAATTCCAATGGTATATTTCATTTGTATATGAACAAATGATTAATACAATAATGAAAATATGTACATGAAGAAACAAGGGCGACAGAGTGGCGAAAGTATCGGTCTCGCTCCCATTGTCGCCGCGACACGGTTACTCCATATCGAGATAGTGTGCCAGCATTCGCTACCTGCTTGGGAAGTGATGTGCTATTGTAGAGGACGAACAAGTTCATACTAACTTCAAGGTTTCCTTTTTTTATAGGATTGAGGTAGCAAACGAGCATACAATTCACTAGACAATAAGTGGTCACTGCCGGACATGGGTCAAACCAACAACATATAGAACAGGGGATTCTACTAATCCTATACCTTTCCACTGAAATGCAAGAACTGTTTCACGCCGGAAACTGGTACGACAGTGGTGCCTTCTCAGTCAAACTGTACTTGCTCTAACAACCTTTCAAATCCCTTGATAATTTCTTTGTAATAGACGAATTTACAAAAAAAACACTTATTTGTAAAGGTCGCATTACGTGACGAGTCTATGATAACACTAAATAAGCTTTAATGTTCAAGCAAATACTACTTAATGATTTTTCCACCTTCCTTGACATTTACACTCTTTTCGCCTGTTGGCTGACCAAACTGATATCTCTTGATATCGTCGGAGTCACTCTCAGTATCGCCGATAAGTGTATTGTTATGCCAACTCCGGTTACTACGAAACGAAATACGATAATGATAAAGTACTTCAATATCTTATATCGAAGTGTACTTAAACGATATCATTAAATTATAGTATAAAATAAATAAAAGAAACTCAAGCGACTGTTATATTCTACGAAATATATCGTACCTACTACTTAGATTGATTCATAGTTTCGTATTATGCTAACATTGCTAACCGTTGGAAAATTTGATATCAAAAATGGGTACGCAACTGTTGAAATAAATACATATAATAACTCCATATATAAAATAAATATTAAGTGAGCTTTCAAAAAGTTCCACGGCACCACCAGATCTATTTCTATTCATAGCAACAATGTATATTAACGCTACAGCAGAACTATGAACGTAAATGATAGTATATATTAATAATCCCAAAAACTAAGAATGTTTCCAGGATTTAATCATGAATAAAACGAATTGGCCTTACTATTGGCAGTCTATAATTTCCCTTAAGTAAAATTTTCTCTTAAGATACTACGGGAATGGAAAGTGAGAATAAAACGTATAATGCTAAGCTTCAATAGCTTTCATTATACTTCAATAGGGAAATTAAATTTGAATAAATTAAAGATTACGTTTTCCTAGTATAGTGCACCCAATTTGCAAACATTCCCGCAAGTGGACAATACGCGAGTTAGTATCCGGTTCGTCCCAAATTACATTTCCGTATTAGCGCCGCGCGCCGCCGACTCACGCCGCGAGCGTGCATCGATGCCGAGTGAAACCTGCGGCTACCTCTGACTCATTCATGTTACTGCTTCTTGGGCTCTGATACAATATTCAATGATGATTAACAAATATGCAAAGGGCACTGATATTGCAAATGACAAGGTATAAATGACGAGGAAGGTATTGGATAATTTTTTTAATTAAAATTTGCAAAAATGGAAGCTCAATATAGCTTAATTTTCGATTTTAGTATTAAACGTACTCGATGCTCTCAATGGTTTAAATTAATAAATGGTACATGACAAAGAAGTGTTCATTATGCGATCCCGAATCTATTAAATTTAGTACATCATCGTATGACTACGTGGAATATTTTGTAGATAGAAATCGTCCACTGACCCTATCCACCCTTCCATCAAATAGAGTCGAATGTAATACATAACGTATATTCGTACGTTTAACTGGAGTCGTGTCGTCGACTGGTGACGATGTCCGCGCAGTTACATGAACATTCCTCGAAAGGAAAATGCTATAAAACCTGCTATTGCACATCGCTCCGCAACTTTACTAGCTCCATAATTAATACGATTATTAGCTACTTGCGAATGCAATTTTATGATGAAACAGAAACGTATTCTACATATTGTTTAAGAGGACACTCAGTGAGAGATGAAGAAAGTAGTCGATTCTAAAATTAACTTGAATCATAGAAGTTGTATTCAATTAGTCACTTATGCAGTAGACCTAAGATGTCGTAATGACTTTACCACGTAACGTAACGCAATCTTATAATGCGAAGAATCCAGGAAACAGCAGAAGCAGTAATTAAAAAAATTAAGGATGACATTTAAAATGTTTAAATGATTAAAATGTAAATGTAGAAGTATAAAGTCAGAGAATAGTAAGATGCGAAGTGTTTTCGTAATTTATATTAAAACTCTGATTAAATTTCCAAGTAGCCTATGGATAAAATCCGTGTACCGTAAGCGGCTTACATTGACTCTTTAATTATAAAGTCCGATAAGATTTCGTAAATACTAAGGAACCTAGGGCTATGGCTCGATTACTGTTGGGGGTCTTATTCGTGCTAAATTAACGATATATGGACGATAATTACGAACACTACAAATACTAATATTACAATTTTTCCGCCAAGTTAAAGAGTACATACATTATTTTAGGTTAGACACAATTTATTTATTGAACACAAGTATACAGCGTGGTGTAAAATGAAATTAGCTGGTAAAGCACACAGAAGGCACGGACTTACCAAAGATATAGGAAAACAAGACGGTAGATCGACCTCAGTACAGTGAACTAGGATAAACCAGGAAAGACACGAATATGAATGTCCCTCGCGAGGTGAAGTGTAGCCGGCGTGAGCAACGACACAAACATTAACCGCGCATCGTACTGAGACTACAAACAATATTTACTACAAGATATTATTTTGACTGTGGAAATCTAAATATAGAAAAGGCGGTAGTTCGCTATCAATCGATTGAGAAACATAAACAATTTACGGAAATTACGAAGTTCAAACAAATCCCAAAATTAAGTTCTATTAGCAATGTGTAAACCATATACGTTTATCCTGATTAGAATAATTGCATTTGTGATTTGTAGTTCCTCAGTTTCGGAAATGGAAAGGTTTGTCTCAGTACGATGGCTCTCTCCCCCAGGACCAGACGTACCTGTGAGGAAGCCGCGCTTGGCGTGCAGGCGGTCCATCACCTGGCCCACGATTTCGCCTCCTTGGGGAAACAATAATCTCTTTAGGTCGTATTCATATGAAATCTACCTGACATGACCTCTTACCTACAGAATATTGGGGCGTATCTTACTAAAGCTACAAAAACCTGCGTCGTATGTACAACGTTAGTTTCTACAAATGGTTCTTTAAGATTTCGGCAGTGTACTGCATACGTTCCAGAATACTAGAATGGAAAAACAAAAATAATCCTTGAGGGATGATCAGAAAACGGAAAATCAATGTTTTCTTTTCTTCCTTCAATGTAACAAAAGGTGTGTTCTTCAATTGCGTTAAATAAGATGTAGTGAAATTAGAACAAGATAAACAAAAATGTAATATCGAATAAAATTTTACTAAAAACAGTGACTGACTTTGATGGCATCAACCATTAACGAACGGCCGATCTGTTGATATATTTATCACGGCAAGTAATTTAGTGCAAAATAATTGGTCGTGAAACATGACCGGTCTCGCTATAATGATTACAGAATAATGATTTGCATGCAGTTGCTAGGGCCCCAATTTGATCGAATAGCAGTTCAAGTACAATAGTACAATGCACAAGGTCGCCCCTCAGGTGCGCCGGCGCCGCCGTGATTCACTCCACTTTTATATCTATGTACTTTACGAGCTATTATCAGCGAATATTCAGGTAACACTGTTAATTGTTCACGTGATATCTTTTAGCGGAGTACAAATATGCTTTGCGTGAATTGAGTCTAAATTTCGTGTCTACATTGTTTCCTAATTGGCTCGGTAATCTGAACTGATATTTGGTAAAATATAGAGGTTTCGTTACAAAAAACCTATTATTTAATAAACATACTTCGAATTTTATCCATTAGGCAGAACCCAGAAATCTAAAGTCATAATTTGGATATCCGTCTGGCCGGTAATAGAACCCTGTACCCAGAATGGTGACCGCTCCGCCTTGTGGCTCATCAAACTATATTTACGCCTATATGTATTTCAAGTAAAAGAGCTATCCTACATATAGTCTAACGATACCACGGGATAGTAATTGACCGCATTCTAGTAAAGATAACCCCCTGTTAAATACACGACGTCATCCTACACCACTCCACAATTTGTGCATACGCAATAGAAAAGCAGAACACACGACTGTGACATTACACTTAAAATTGATATTTACTAACGATATTGTATATTGAGTAACAATTTTTAATGACATTGAGGAAGCAATCGAGCACGCTGTCCACCTGATGGTAAGTGATCACTACCGCAGATGGCCATATATAACTAACTCCATATAAAACAGGGGTTCCACCCGAAGCCTATCACAGATGTGTTGCTACTGACGACTAAGATGGCCGCCTCATGTATATGTCGATTTAATAACGAGTTTCATTTTGTGCTTATCCATAAACGAGTAATCGCAATGAATCGTCTATGAATGACGCGGATACGGATATTAAGATTATTAACATACATGCATACTTCAAACTACTTAGGGCCTGTGCTGACCGCCGGCGCGGCACGGCAAGGAATTCTTTATGCCTCGAATAGAGTTATAAGTTACAATATAAAAATAAATTGATATTTTGACGCGCAGCATACCATGTCTTTGTTTGTGTACTGATGACTACTATCATTGAATTCTACCTTCACACTGCTAAGTTACAAAACCATTAGCAGCATTAATATCATCGGCGTGCCGTGCCGGTAGTGAGCCCAGGCCTATCCGACATACCATATGAATACAATTATGCTAACACAGAAATCTACCTACACCGTTGTACAATACAAAGTATTCTCGGCGGAAAATCATAACCGGTAGACACAGGAAAAGTGCATCGCTAATAATGCATAACTAATGAATCTATCATGAATCAACAGAAGTCACGTCAGAGTTCAGTGCTGTTATCGTTAACCTAATGTAAGTAAGATGATGTTTCAATGGCAGATTATATGGAAATGTATCTGCCTATTCATTTACTACGAGGCCACTCGCTGCATTCATAATAAGAGTATATCTTTAATGCAACAAAAAATATCCTAGCAATTATAATTAAAAAGGGATAAGCCATATGCTTAAACATATAGCCTATATCATTCCCACAATTTAGACGAATACAACGACACCTCATATCTAAGCGTACGGCTGTGCGCTACCAAATTCCGGCAACGCCAAGTATTAAAATCCGCTAAATAATTCGTCTGCAAGACGTGCCGAACTATGACACATTCGTACATATGCACGCCCAAACTGCATAGCCCTTCGCAGTCGGGCAAAAATTGCAATTTAACGGATTTCGTTTATTAAGAACATGACTTGCACGTAAATAAGGAAGTAACCTTCATATCACTTAATATAAATATAATTTGTTACAAGTACAATTATTAAGAAATATTACGTTAAATGTTTCTTTTGAATTCCTATCATATCATACTTGTTAAGTACAAGTAGGTACCTATATACTGTTAACAAGATAATAAATACCTCCGATTTTAATATTATTAATAATTTCTTGCATCCTTGTCAAGATAATATTCGACGTAGCCTATCTTTGGCACCAGTGTAGTGCTGTTGTGTTATCGTGTTTAGAATGTATACAAAGCGCTACTTGCAATGAGGTTCAAACTTAAACGTTAAGAAGAGCAACGTAGCAACGTATATGTGTAATATTTCAAAGAGAGCTAAAACACCCTTCATGACCCATTGGTCGGCACGAGTCTTATACTTAAGTTACTAAATCAGTGGAGATGCACGCAAGCCGCAGCTTTGCGCGTATATTAAATATAAAATAAGCTAAGCATTGCTTTTTTCATTAAGCGATAAATCTGTAACATTTTGTCCAGTGAGAGCACACGGCGTCACGATAAGGCGTCAACAAACGTGACAGTAGAACACTACACATGCGTTTTACGAGCTGCCGCGTCCTCGCGGCACGTCTGCTGCGGCGCGCTTGACGTAATGAACAATCAAGGTCGTGTTAACGGCTTGTTTAAACAATAACGTACTATACAGTTAAAATATAATTACAGAGATACTGAAGAAGGTACTCACACTGCTTTTAGGCTGTTAACTGTTTGTGGATACAGACGTCGTTTGAGTAACAAAGAAAAATCAAAGATATAAATTGAGAAGAATTATTTCGCACTTTGTAGTTAATAACAACAATGATTTGGCGTGCAATAACGTTAAGCAGCGTTGCTGATATTATATGTATTATGCACAATTTACTTCAAAAACAGCAGTGACTTACTTAGAAAATAATACAGTAAGCTACAAAAGAGCAATTATTAACTTAGGCTGGAAGTAGATTTTCTTACCCAATCCATGAAACCAAAACAGCAGCCCAAATACGACTGCATTAAGATATACCAAGCGTTAAGGTGGTAAACCAAAGGAGAACCGGTAAGAATTTAACCATTTTAAAAATTAACCAGATTAGTCAAAAGGAAATCATGCAAATATACTGAGTATACACAAGAGCGTTAATTACAATGAGGTAACATGAACAATGAGAGTTGAGAGGGCGCCGCGAACAAAGCGGGTCAGCTCTTACACGCCGCGCCAACATTGAACGATGCTTTACATGCAAACAGCTGGGACGATCGTTTCGCTTTTATACTCAATCCATGCCAATACTATATACCTTTAAGTTATTGAAAAAAAAAATACACTTTGCGAAAAATTATGAGGGAATTTTTAGAACAGCGCCATATAAAATCGACACCATAAATTTGGCGAGTAAATGTCATAAGTTTAGCAAAAAAGGCTTCCAAAAATGTATTGTAAAAAATATTATAATTTGATACGTAGCAATTATTTCGTACTATTTTTGTTTTGTAATAGTTTTATAGGCTCGTGTACACATTGAGACAAGTATTTTATTTTTATTGAATACGCTAAATAAGTATAACTTAGGCGCATATAACGTACCGACGTATAAGTGAACACACGTTTTATTAGACGTTAAACTTAATAGACAACCTATACCAATATGCTATGAGGAAATGGTTACAATATCGTATATAAGCATATGCTCTTGCGGTGCAAACCACAAACAAGCGCATAAGATATTATCGACATACTTTTAAGGTGACGAAAAATATGTGACTGCAATTTAATCCAAAATAATGAACGAATCAATGAAGAGAAAATTATGCACACGAAGACAATATAAAATAAATAATATATTAATTATGTATTTGTAGTTCCTACTTTTGATTTTATACTTCGATTGACTCGTTTGGGAAAACGTCATTTTTAGCATTGGACAACGTTGATTTGAAGATGGAACACATAACTTATTTGTAGTGTTTTCTTTTGTCCATATATCGTTTGCTCAGTTTAAAATCTTTTGAATGCATAAAAAATATTTTCACCCTTACTTCATAGAAGTGTACCTGACTTACGTGTTTGTATACTTTTTTGCTTGATAGACATTATTTTTTGTTTTTTATTATTAACATCAAAGCGTAACACATGGTGGGATTCAGTTAACATGGCAGATTTTGCGGCGAGGATGCTGCGGTTACGAAATAAGACACACCAACGAGCTCGAACTTGCCTACTATTGAACATGAGAGATCCTTTTGACAACCACAGTGAAGTAATCGTGACGACCCTAAACTGGGAAAACATCATGGTTAACTGACCGACCGTTATTTTTATATTAATCTACTACTATCATACTTATTTAAATGATCGGGGTCATATCTTAATAAACATATGTTGTAATAAATAACGAAGCAAGTCGAAATGAAAGAACGGAGTAACGAAGGCTATTAGGATCGTTACAGAGAAAGACCTACCATAACATCGTACCGTCATACGAAAATACATTGAGATAATCAAATTGCAAATGTGCAGCCACTTTGCCAATCTGAAGAGGCGTTGAGTTATACATATGCGAAGCGCACAACAGAAATATCTAAACTAAACAGTAATATTCAACGAATATGAGACAGCAGGAAAGGAAATCCGCTTTGTTTATTCAAAATTTAAAAGTGTTCTTCACAAACGCTACTATAGTGGGTACTACATAAGAGTAGGTGAAACTAATCCATTGACGCTACAACTTCTGTCTGTCGTGCCGCATATTTACATAATATTGTAACGGAATCGCCTAAATACGACTGTGGACTTCTTATTGTAACACTAGGTGCCCCGCGGTTTCAGTTGCAATAAAAAAAATGTAATTTTTTTGTGCAACGCCCTGAAATCTGTAAAGCCATTTAAAAGATTAGTCAAGACAGTTATAGTGTAAGTTATAGATATACAAATTTACTAAATACATATATATTTTCATAATATATCTATTTAGTACAAACGATTTATTTTGACCCGTTTGCAACTTGATATGTAATGTTTAGTAGGATGATGCTGCAGTTTCATAACTATTCAGAATTACGTATTGATTATAAGTATAGGTACAAGTAATATATTTGTAATACATTTTCTTTTTATTTCACTCAATACGTATTTGGCTTCAAGCCAAATGATAAAAGTAATAGCAAACATAATTATAGAACTATTAAGAAAGTGACCACATCGGTGCGATCAATTGTTGGATGGATAGGCTATTAATACAAAATAGCAGTCTTAAAAAATTTCAACGCTTATAAAAGACGATAAGCAAGTCTTTCCCTGTTGGACACTTTCTATTGACCCATAAAACTTAATCCTCACTTGAGAAACGCTCCCAAGGGTTCTTAAACGCGGAGAATAGTCCTCGTGCCGGTCGTGTGCTCAGCAATGGGACACAGTTACATAAGTAGCGGCCAAACAAAGCAAGAGTGTGTAGTTGGCACGCCTTACAACGGACGCTACACTTTCGCCGGCCGCCGCCGCGCCGCCGCGCGCTTCCTCGCCTATTGTTCTAATTGTCACATTACTCTGCACTGTGCCGCTTCATTATAGACCGTGTCTTAGTTCAACGACCTACCTTCCACGCCCACTACACTTACTGACACCCTGTGAACAAAGTACTGTAAACAAAGCTATTGTATTTGCACTCATTTGCAATTACGTGTGATTAACTTTCTCGTCTTTACTGCAATATAATCTGGGTTACATATTATATACCCGGCTCCGCCCCCAGTTATTAGTTAGTTTTGCGTATACTACGCAAATACAAACTCGCTTAGGTCGTCGCTGATCACAGTGACTTTGTACTCGACCTTTTATAAAAACAGCAAGCATGAAGTCAACCAGAGGTTGGCCATACATGCGTTACTACCCCGCAGGACTAAGTAGGAACACCTCAGAAAAAGTATACCAAACCCTACAAACCAGATTGAAAAGGTTTAGCAATTTGTAGTGGTTTCTAGCCTATAAGAAGACTACAAGCCACATAATATGCAGAACTTATGCTTGGGGCCATCAGAAAGAAATCTACATACAACCCAGAACCTTTACCCTACTTCTGGGACAGTCGGGCAATACTTGCAATTAGCGTTTTCAGAAGGGTAACTTACTGGAAATTGTATATAAACTCAATTAGATTTATACAATATGTACACTATAGATAATATAGTATCTGCAACAGGATACATTGCTAATTCGATACTATTTAAGCAGAATAGATAAAAATAACATGAACAATATATTTTACACAGGCGAAGAATATTTCCAAAATAAACAATATTTCATTGGTGTAATATCTCGATGATCTAATTAAAATTTCAAAATTCCTTACCATATAGTTTACATGCAAATATATAATGGAATTATTATCTTACATGTATTACGTATGCATATTATGTATGTGTCCTGCATGCACATCATGGGATCTTTTGCACATTGCGAAATACTGCAAAAACATGACTCATTGCAAATACCTATCTATTTCGTAATATGGTGTATCAAATTGGACCAACAATCACGTTTAATGCTAAAATAAATGTTTGAATATGCATAAAATTGTACATTGTTATAGTTGTAATAAGTAGATAAAATACAGCACAATGTAAAATAAGCAACGGTATGATATTAATAACACTGGAAAATATCATAATAATTGTAGTAATAGTAATGACAAAAATGATACATCCTGGGAGTGTATATTTGAGAGTAAGGCTACACTTACACCACCCTTACAACGGCAATGTTAAGCATTGCTGTACTGTTTATAAAGTGACATGAAAGATACTTATATGAAGGGTTTAGTCAGACTAGAGTCTAGAGGTGTAGTAATGAATCCTATTAGGTAGTTAAGAGCTATCCATAGACAGTAATGGAAACCTATTTATCACTATAAATTGAATTGCATTATAAAAGGATTCCAGCGCACCAAATTTTGTTTTTCCTCTTTTCTTTTTGTATTGTGAACCACCAATCTTCATTATTTTCAGTATTTTTACCTATGCAGGTGTATAAATCACTATTTATATCATACTAATAATTTAATTTATACTAATTCTCATAATTTGGGCAGTTGCTACATATAGCACACCAAGCAAACATGCCGGCACCCTTTCAGAAAGATGACCTAAGCACACACTATGTTGTCACCAAAGCTAATGTACACATAATCTAATTTTAGTGATTGTCTAAGTGCTAATAGAAACGATATATGAATTTCGCGCTGAGTATTATCGCGGCTTGATAAGGATGCTTATTCAGGTCAATATCTGTTGATAAGACATATACTGCTTACTCCATATCTAGTGAAACTGTACATACCTGTAGCACTGAGGATATATTAACTACAACCTTGTTCGAGAAGTGTTAAATTACACACATACATTTAGAGAATCATTGCTAGTCAAACATGTCTTTTTTAACATATTTAAAGTATCCTACTTGAATTTAAAGCAGTATTAAAACATGCATTTTTGGCTTTCGAGATAGAGAATAAATAAACTATGATTATTTAAATAATAATTGTATGTCTGTTCATTTATAATTTTCGACATTTCTAATAAGTCTACTACACACAGTGACTCAATCATGTGATTGTCTGAAGATAATAATGTAATAGATTAACTAAATGTGATACTCATATATCAAACGTGTGACATGAGAATGGCCGATCATAATTGACTACTAAAATTAGAGAATAGGACTCTAAATGTAATAAGAAAATTCAATGCATGCATCACTCACCTTTGATGAGGGGCTCGGTGACAACGTTGACATCTTCCTGTGGGATCATATCCATAAGTCGTGCAATGTCTGTGGCTAGCATGTGGTCCACCACTTCCAGCAGTTTCGGCTTTAACGGGTGGAACTTGGTAAAGTCATGGTTGGCCAGTGTTTCCTGCATCTTCTTAATATCGGGGAAGTCACCAGGAGAAATCTGCTGCTCTCTTTGGATTCGATCATACACCTGGCCCAGATTTTTTATTAATTCCTTCTTTTTACCATCCTTACCGAACATTGAAGGCATCTCTTTCCTCAACTCGCTAACAATGTATGCATGAACTTTAGCGAGCCTTGCCCTCTTGATCAAATCGTTTAGCTTACGCAGAGCCGCATTTCTAGGTAACGACTGCATGTCTCTGAACAAGTCCTGCTCCTCGTCCTCGAACAGCCTTCGGTTCACATCGTAGCGCAGCGGCTGGTCCCAGAATGAACCGATGTAGACTCTGGCTACCTCGGGCGTTTGTAGGACCTTGCCCAGCGACCACATGAGGGCGCCGTATACCCGCATCAGCTGCTGGTGGTCGATCATGTCCGCTTTGTTCAACACTATGCGGATTTTGTCATCGTGTCCCCTTAACGCCTCGATACTCCTCCTGAACTCATCGGAGATATCGAGTTTGTGTGCGTCGAACAGCAGGATGATACGATCTACACGCTCCGCGAACCACTCCAGCACGCCGGTGAAGTCGTACCCTCGGTCTACTCGCTGCTTCTCCCCGGACAGGATGCCGGGCGTGTCCACGATGGAGATTCCCCGCAATACCGGCGACGCTACGGTGGAACATTGGAATCGGTTGAGGAAGGCGTTGCCGAACTTGCTGAGAGGGCGGAACTGCTTCTTGGGATCGACGACGAGCGCGTTTCCGGGTATCACACCCTCCTTCTCGTCGAACATTACGGCGATAAACCGATCGGTCGTCGGTTCCGGCCCGATTCGTATACCCGGAAAATCTCTTTCGAGAAGGTATTTGATAAATGTAGTTTTACCGGTCGAATACTGTCCCACGAGTAGGATCATCGGCTTCGCATCGAAGTCCGGTTCCTCCAACTGAGGGGAGTGGAAGTCGTGGAATTGGTAATGTAGCTCGAGCGGCAAAAGTTTAGTTTTGTAAATCCTTTTAAGACCCTCCACGACATTGTCGATACTTTCGGATTTTTCACCCTCTTTTTTTAACCAGCTAAACATGATTGTAATTGGTCCTTTTTAGCTATACGTGAAACAATTCAACCACAAATTCACTCACTTCACCACAATTAAAATAAAATTATAACAATTTTAACGAGACCACCGCGACCATCCTCCTTCACAAAAATAACAAGAATGAAATGACGTCAATGACATGTATGACGTGACCACATCAATGCTGCCAGCAAAAAATCTTATCTTTAGTTTTTCTGTATAAATCCTTCCTAAGCATACGTATCAATTACAAGACAGCCTCATGGTATGATATTAATTCATTTTTAATTAAACTGTTATACCTATTTTACATTATTCAAAAAGCAAATACATTTACAAATCCGTAAATGTTTCAAATATAACATGACGTGAAAGAAGATTTCATTAATAAAAAGTTGAATTACCATAGCAATCTATGCATCGATGTCGCTAACTTATGAAAGAAATAAACCAGACTTCAATGCAATTTTCATTCAAAAATGGTGTATAACTCGTTCTGGAGTACTTTGCCGAAGACTATCTAAGACTATCCGGTATAAACGAGACTTTAGAGAATGCTGCTCCGGTGAGAATTTTTTTTCCGTTCGATTGGGGTTTAAGACATAATTATGGTATTATTTATATTTCCTCCAAGTCATGTAATAAAGAATTTAACTGTGAAGTTCATATGACTGCATTACTGCAACATCTAGCTCCATAAAGTGTGTTATAAGGTGACGTTGACACAGAAAAGTGACTCAAGTGACAGTGATAGATTATAAATTGTAAAGCATGTTTTGCGGCTTTTATGTTATGTTCGCAATTTAAAAGATTTAAAAATGACTATATTTCACGATGAGATTGAAATTGAAGACTTTGAATATGAGGAAGACGAAGAAATGTATTACTATCCCTGTCCGTGTGGTGACCGGTTTCAAATTAGTAAGGTTAGGAGGACATTCTTCAAATTATAGTATGCTGTATTGTACAATGTTTCCATATTAGCTTCAGGAGTCAGTGTTGTTGCTTACCCTAATATACAAATCATAGACATACAAATGTTTCAATATTAAATATATTTCAGGAGGAACTAATGGCGGGAGAAGAGGTTGCTACTTGCCCCAGCTGTTCTTTAGTTGTCAAAGTGATTTACGATTTAGTAAGTGCACGAGTTATTTAGTATATTTTGTCATCTTCATTGTGAAGAGCTTAATGATTCGTTTGTTAAAATAATGTGAATAATAGAAATATAATAGTGTGTACTTTTAATCCATTATATTTGTCCTCTTAGACAGATCTCAGTAATTTATAGGCATTAATTTGCGTTTCTTTCTAATATTACGTATACACACTACATATAAAAGTACAATCTACACCTTATTTGTAGGAAAAGTTCAAGGCGGAAGCTGAAGAAATATGCAGTGAAGATGGTGACAAAGAAACCGTAAAAGCTTAGAGGAAATCAATGTATGATGCAAGTCATATTGGTTGAGTCACCGTGAGAGATTGGTTGTGACAATAAGGTCACAAGGCAGATGGCGCTCGGAGCTGCAACGTTGCTGTGATACTATTAAAAATCATCTGTTATTGTACAGAGTTGCAATAATATATTTTACAATTAAATTTTAATAAACTCTACATTTAATATAAACTTTTTTATTTTCTAATTAGCATGATAAGGGTTTACATACGTCCAAAATTTAAAATTTAGACAATTAAATTTAGATACTGAATTGTAATTTTAAATACTTTGTTAGTAATTTTACCTCTTATTAAAAAATAATTTGTAGATAGTATTTTTCTATTCTGGATTAGCATGATATAAATCTGTATGTAATGCAATATAAATTTATTTTTAATGCCAAGGTTAAGTCAAGCTTAAAAGGAAGCTTTGGTTACACTAAACTTAACAAGCTTCTCTGCATACTAGACCCATCAATACTTGACAAATTACAAGGTTTAGTATAAGTTTGTAATATTTCTGTCATTTACATAATTTTAATAAAACTGCATGTTATATGTAGAATATGTGATCTATATTACACTCCTAGAACACAATTTCTTACAACTTAACAATTAGACATGGTCAATGTATATTTTCTGTAAGTAGGTATTAAATAAAATATTAATCACAAACTAAATGCAGTTGACTAGCTACAAACTTTTCCTATAATTTTCACATCTATCTAAAATATTCAAGCTATGAATATTCATATTGTCATGTCATATTTAACTTGCAAAATGATAAGTACCAAGTAAATAGATATAACTCCTAAATAGATGTGCTATACATTTCATTAAATGTTTTCGAGAAATATTTTATATGATTAGTACAACATTGCTTATGATATTAATTAGTAAGTATACACTAAGATATTTTAGTCTGAACACTGGTGTTTTATACATTTTTCGATGGAAGGATATATTTGAGCTACACGCAACCTAGAAACAATTATTTCCCTACCATTGCATACAAAATATTATTTGCTATACATTTTGCGACTACATAAGCATTTAAAGCAATATATATTGGAATGAAAATATACTCTTAAGTAACTAAATGTGAACATTTAAAATATTATAGGAATCAACAGTTTTAAATAAGCGAGTTAGTCATCCATTCATAAATACTAATATTATTCACTAAAAATATAATTAATAATATTTTCAGAATTTTAGGCAATAAAGAGTTTATCGAACAAATAATAAACTGAACTGTTACATCGTCCAGTAAATGTAAATTTTGGCAAAATACGAAACCAATGACTAGAATTACAGCATAAAAAAAGATCTTTTTTTATCATGGTTACTTACACGATTATACATGTTTATCATGGTTTTCAACTCTCATTTAATGATTATTTAATAATGTTGTTCATACACACACTCAAGTTTCCGACATATGGTATTACGGTGACTAATGAAGTAGATTTATTCAAAGCCCTGCATCTTTAAATTAAATATTGAGTGGGCGAAATTTAAGTATCCATACACATACAATGTGGCTCAGGCAACACTAGCGGTGCAGCAAGTCTGCTGTGTTATGATCAATGACTATTTACGATTGTTTAAATCTTACCTAGATTCAGTGCACATGTGTGAGGCCATAATATTAAACACTGCAATTAAAAAAACGTGGAAATACATCACTTTTGTGCTTCTAAAATGCTATATTTGTATGTACAGTCTGTCTTGGAAGTTTTTTTTTTTAATATAATCTGTATGGCAAAAGCTTTCCGAGATATTACAAGCTTTTATTTACATGTTATTTCAAAAACTCATTTATCTAGCAATCCTACTACTTATGATAATTATACTCATTAGTTATAAAAAAATGTTTATTCAAGCAATATTGTTTTATGCTTACTAAATATTCGTTTTTTAACTCAACATATTAATTTTAATACGAAGAAAATATATAACATTTTCAATGAATAAAATTGAACCTATCTGGTTCGACTAATATGGTCAAAATCTGTTACTGTCTAGCAGATGAATGAAAATGATGTAAAGTCACATAAGTGGTATTAGCAAGCATTATACATACATATTATATATACTATCAGTTAAACAAATATTGGCAGCATATTATTATTTAACAAATCGCTTCTTTGCTTCAATAACGTGTTATCATAAGAAACACAATTTTATAGTAGAAATTTTTTAAATTAAAAAAAAATATTTTACTTAATTGTGTATCTTATGATTTGAGATAGCTAAGGTGTTAAAGTTTGTACGTAATCTACAATAACGGTAAAAAAATACAAAAATAAGTAAAATATTTTAATTTTAAATTTAAAAAATGCTCTACTATAAAATTGTGCTTTTTAAGACAACACGTTATTGAAGCAAAGAAGCGAAATAGTAAAGATGTTGAGATTGATCTTGTTGTACATCAAAAGTAACAACACTGATTTTCATAAGTGATGTAACATCGGCATTACTGTTACTTCTTGCATCATTATGTTTGCTAGGACTTATTGTAAGCTCGCTTCAGTCGACGCTCGGGCTTCCTCGGCGAACGACCGGTGAAATTAAATTCGATTCCATAACCAGATGGATCACTAAAACACACGCATCGCTACAGTTCGAACCAACGAGAGATTACTACCCCGTGCAGATTGAAACTTGTCCCCTCCACTTCTATCAATGTCATCGAGGATCGCGCTCGCAGCTCCTAAGGAATAACCGCAAGTATTAAGGTGGCTTCCCACGTTGCGTGATATTACGGCCGGCCGCGGACCATGGCAAGACCAAGTACATCCGTAGTGGGGAGTCCGATATACTGCGAGTCTCTAACTTCAAAGGTGCGGTGCTCGCTCAACATGCATTTGAGAATGACGTACAACGACTTCGAATCTCAAGACAGACTAGCACAGTCGGTGGAGCATCAGTGCAGTGCGAGGCAGTCCGTGGCCGTGGATGAACAATCCGCAGAATCACGCACCGGGGGAAGCCACCTCGAAGACACCGGGGGCGAGACCCTAGGTGCTGTGCGCGAGCTGCGGCGCGGGGTACGCGGCGGGCGCGGCGGCCGCGCCCAGCGC
>DWRA01000401.1:0-25650 GCA_018250295.1 Spathilepia clonius | reverse complement strand
TCGTTAAGTTTATCTCCCTTACCACACCCTTCAAACCAGAATACAGCAGCGCTTAACACTGCTGTTATTAGGCAGAATTAAGTGTGGTGGTGGTACCGCCAAAGTCGAACTACAAAGGGTTCTACCACTTTTTCATCATACCAGCATTGCATATATGTACATACTATATTAAATTTTATGTAAACATTTTAAAACACGCGAATAATAATTTTTAAATAGGTATATTACATAAACCTTACGAACATTGGCGTACACAATCAGTGTTACAGTGTAGAATAATTGGGTAACTAGATCAACTACACACACAACAATACAGCGCTAACCACTTCGTGACTGGCATTCGCATAACAAGCTCGAAAATTCCATCACAGTCTATTAGCTACCAAGCTTTAAACCAAATTTAATAACGTCAGTTCCACTAGCAGCTCTGTGGTGTGTATCTGGCAGTATCGAGCTCGTTTGATGGCATATGACCTAGTTTCTAGGTTGATACCCTAACGTGACGCTCGGTGCTTCGACGATCGATCGGTGCCTTAATAGCTCTAATGTTCCTGTTTGTGCTACGCCGCACCGGTTTTGATGTCCAGCGTGTGTACATGAACTTGTTCGCTTGTACACTCATAGCTTCACAACAAGATTTCCTGAGTCTTAGGTGCTATAGATACACACAAAGATGAATATGCAGACATAAGACCCAAACATTTATATAAAAACAATTTCGATGGTTACCTGAAATGTAATCGGACGCGGTGCCCTCTGGAATTCCACACCATATGGTGACCGTAGACCATAACCTTGTTCATGTACCAGAAATAACAAACAGACATGCATCCCACATCGTGTTAAGTGGTCTTTGTCGCCCAGTGACTACAAACAAAATACGAATTTTGCCCAAAGTTCATGAAAGATAGCAAAGTCCCTGAGGACTAAATTGAGACGTAAGTCTGCCTTACCACACGTTTGTATAAGATTGAAACTAGTGTAATTGAACCATATGTACTTAATTGTCTTATTTTAGAATGCATATATAAAGAGAATATAAGTTACGTGAACTATATTTCGATCCAACATTCCGTCCGACATTCTTATAACCCAGAAAGCGCAGGTTGCACGTAAATAAAAGCCTTCGTTCTACGTCTATGCTCAAGTTACTGCAAAACTAGTGCGCACAAAGTGAAAAGGCTTTGCCTTGCCCTTTGAAAGGAAAGAAATCATTTGTAACTACGCAATTTACTTCTTGCTGCAGTTAGAACAATTCGCGAATGACTAACTGTTAATAGTTAGGTAGTTATGGAATGCTTGAGCAACAATAAATAACTAATTGATAATATATGATAACTATATAAATATACTTATTTAAACTATATTTAATTGAAACACGTTTTGAAGTTAGTCCATCCATGTTTTTATTAAGACCGTAAAGACATACTTATCGACATGAAGATATTGCGTTTGCTGGTAGGTACTGTACTGACATTTAGTCATTGTTTCCCATGGATGATCGAGTCGGGCTACCCAAAAGTATACGCGTAATATGAAGTGGCTTAAATGTAAAATTGACTAGAAATTATCTATGATCTGGATTTAACGCTAGTATTAATTTTGTAGAACATTCAGCGTTATTTGGCGTAGATGTCACACATGCTATACTCAAGTTTATGTTTGAGTTATGTAAATTATTGTTTATATAACGCTTACAAAATGGTAGAAACATGATTAGTAACTTTTTATGACATTGAAAATCTGTTTCCAAGTCTTTAAATAAGTAATTAAGTTGTCCAACCTTAAACATCCAACAAGCAAAGTTTATTTAAAAATCGCTTTAAGATCTCATTAGATATTTACGTGTGCAACTTAATTATATAGACAAAATAAATAACACAATAATCCAACTTATACCTATACAGTGGTTAGATTTAAATATACTTTGGGCGATACAAAGGACACACAACTCTCCACTTAGCAAACTTTAAACATTTAGCATTTAGAAAGTTTAACAAAGCTTTCAAATGTTCAAATGTTCAGCGAATGGTTTAAATGTTACCAACTCTACTGGGAAATGGCTCCGTCGTTGCTTAGTGCTACTTATGATATGTAAAAATGCATGTATGTACACGCGTATAGCATGTAGTTGACAAGCGAGGCCGCAGCGTAATGATAAAATATTATGAATATTAATGCCCGGTTATACTTTCCGCTACGAAAATCTGGATCAGCATAATTTAGCTGTGAAAAGTGGTTTAACATAATATACTAGAATTGTTTCAGTTAAATACAGCAGATGGTAATGTCATTTAGACTGGACTTACAATGGTTCTAAATTAATCTTGATTAAAGTTATATAAAGTTATTGAACAATTTAAACCTTTAAAAGCTATCATTTGTGTATTTATACTCCACCAAAATGTTTTATATGAAACCTGATTCGTTCAGTAAGTTTAATTCGCTTCAGCAATATTGATTTTTCAAAATGATTTTTCAGTAGTAGGTACTATTTCATGAATATGCATATACTAATAAACAAAAAAATCTCGCCAAGAAACTAGATCCCTCAATACAGTAAGTAGTGTCAGAGCAACATTTGAGAACCTGAAGGTAATTGGTCATTGTTCTTATTCATCAACGTTTGGCATACAGGCAAAAACACTTAGGATTTTTTGCTACGTGCAAATATACCTAATGAGGGTAAAGCCAACGGGCAATTCAAATCGTTCAGGCTTACATTTATGTTTGTTTTTAAGATAATCCGGTAAATGCGGTACATTCTAATTCAGATTAATTTGTTTCAGATATGCTCCAATCTTTATTGCAGCCAAGAGAGAATCAGCGGTGTAAGTGAATCTTATTTATTATTTCTTTAAAAACTTTGTATAACAGTAATTAAACAATAAATACACTACGTTACTAAACATCGTTTTTATAAAATGTATTTCGTATTGCTTAAGCTTTCTTACCTACTTGTATTTAATTTCTTTTTTTCAAAAAGTAAAGTTTAGTAAATCAAAACTGACTGCAAATACTACCTCTAAAATCCCAGTTCCCCCTTAGCAAACTCCATATCCAATAAATTTGAATACGTAAAGACATTAAGAAAAGAAATCGCGTCGTAATCAGGTTCGACTCCTGATGAAATATCAACGGCAAACGCTTGCTTCGCGTCGCTAGTCGAGTCGGTGTCGTGCCCAAAGCTTTAGTAACCCGTACCTTAAAAGCAGTACAAGAACAACCTTACAGCGAAAATGATTGGTGCGATGCCAGCGGTGGCGGTGCGGCATGAGCGGCGGCGCGCGGAGAAGCGCGGCGGCGGCGGGCGGCGGCCGTCGCAGCTGCCGCTGCCGCTGGGCCGCGCGCCCGACGACGCCACGCCCTCGCCCGACCACCACCGCCTGAGGAACGAGCTCTATGTCTGCGGGAAGGTCCGTTACTATACATCAGTTTTTACTATTAGTATTATTACAATACGTCGTGTATCTAATGCGCCTGATAGGTAATAAATGCAATTAAATACTTTGGTATTGACTACATATTCCAACCTATTTAAAAAAGTACAATTTAATATTTGAAGTCCTTCACCACCGCCACACCTGTACAACAGTATCTATTAAGGTTTCTGTGATTTTTAGAATCTTCTAAGAAACATAATAGGTACATGAATTGATAGATTATGTCAAACATTCTGTTTTATTATAGAATAGAGAACTATTCCCTCGCTATTAACTATGCTTTGTGCGTGTTGTAAACTGTATGGAATAATTGGAGGTAGGTACATTTATTAGCACTTATCCTGTTACCCAACATGTTTTCAAAATTGTATGCCATGTTACAATAAACATAATTCAAAATGTTTTTGTTATATGTTTTTGCTTACATTAAATAGAACGAGACTGAGGTATGTAAATGGAAATAGTTTCCTTTTGGATTTCTATCATTTTTACTCCACTACGATAGAAGGAGCTTTATGTATTTAAAGCGTTTTCCACCGGAAGAACCGATCGAACTATATTAGATATACCACCTCTCAATCAGTAAAGTATGCCTATTACTATAGGAACTGCGGCGTAAACACTTCACGGATTTTAACATTATCTGACAATGTTAATTCATTAATCGAAATGGCTTCTTAAATTTTAGTCATCTACGTAGTCAAATAAGAACAATAATGATATAAATATGTTCTGCAAACGGGCATAATGCATCAAAGTTAAATCCGAGGATATGTGACTCCAGGTGGCGGCTCTCCACGCCATCGTGGGCTCGCTGCTGCTGGGCATCGTGGTGCTGGTAGTGGGGCTGGTGCAGCTGTCGCCGGGCGCGGAAGCCGCCCAGCACCGCTACTACCTGATGGGCGCGGGCGCCGCCCTCGTCGGCATCGGCGTCATCGCTGCCGTGCTCAGGTATTAAGTTACGAATATTACATATTACATGTATTTTTTGTTATTATTTTTATAACGTTTTATGAATAAATCATACTAATAAATAATTTAATACGTATTGCATTTGAACTTCTTTATAAAAAGATGCAATATATCATATACAAACTAACAATTCATTACCTTAGATTCCTTTATTTTTCTCGTCTGGAAGCAAAATCCTCGCCTGAAAAATATTATTTTCCTCCCTGGTAAAATATAGGTATAATCTAAAGCTACGAATTCTTCTATACATTACATCCAGGCATATTACAAAAACACCAGACTTCCAAGGACGACCAAAAAGACTACACAGATCATTAACACTTTATACGTAGTTACGTAGTTTTCTTCCAGTTGTTGATTAATGTTGTTTTGAGTACAAACAAAGTGGTGTACAGCGACAGTGAAGTAACCGCCGTCGCGACTAACGGCTCACTTAGCAGAATTGAACGCTTTTAGCTAATGAATCCGATTGTCCCGCAACTGCTTTAAACGTTTTGACCCAATTAAAGGCACCTTTGGTAATTTGATACCAGGTATCTAAGTGATTAAGTTGATTAAAAATCTTTTGTTAGTAATTAATTACTAGGAACACGAGTAGGAAAGTTTTCATACGAGAAACGTTTTATATTAACCGATGATCTTATAAAAATAGAAACGCGGTCTCCTCAAATTATATTGATTTTCATAGAATCTTGCGAATCTTCATATACAAATAATATTCTAATCGTAGACATACATATCTTACTCTACAATCTCTACATCGTCATAGAAACAATGATGTCTGTTTGACGTGATACCCCGAAGCCTGATTTTAATGAGCTGCCAGTCATCACATCGTGTAGACATCAAAAGAAGACGAACAAAGATAAATAACAGGATATTGCAAAAAATATAATATTATATGTTACACATACACAAAGGTATGTGTGTACATACAATACATGTGTACATATAATGTTTTTTTTTTTATATTTTTCTGCTGCAATGCCGATACAAACAGTATCAGTTACGGCTTAGTAAATAATACGAACATTGTTTTTTTTATTATTTAGTGTTTTAAATTGGTTTAAATTTAAATTCTGGTTTAAATAAAATTCGTTGTAGACTATTTACAACGTGTATGGCTCCCTATGACTAATTTAGAGAAATGACATATGTATCTATTTTCAAAATTAATAGATTGTATTTTGAATAGGCCACGAGTGTTGTATTTCTTTTGACCTTTCACATTTAACGTGACCTTTTCTACTCTGTACGAATCTTTCGCCTCTGTAATAAAATATTTACAGTAACCCACGCAAAAATTGTAAAATTGAATTTACTTACCGGAAATGTGAACTTACGCTTGGATTTGAACTCGAAAAATTGAAGATTACTTCTCCGAAGTATCTACACGTGACACCGTGGTTCCTGGTTTCTTTTATACCAGTGATGTTAATTTCGATTCGATTCGATTCGATATTTCAATTTTTGATGGTTTGAGAAATACGATAACACAAAGTAACGAAATTTAAAGTTAGAGTGGTAACTTTATGGGCGACTGCGGGGAGCGTAGCGTTCAAAAGGAAAGGGGGTCGCATTTTGTCGACCCGCATATAAAAATAAACTATATCTGTAACCCATCTTTAGTAAATCTCCTATTTTATATAGTGATACATGCCCAGTTAACATTCTACTTTAAACACGTTTTATGAACCTAAAATCCTGATTATAACGTCTAGGGGTTATATCTATTTTTATCTACACATTTGGTAGTCAAATTGGCAATTTCCTAACATCATTTAGCCACGAGATATTACTAGCCTATTATAATGAATCCGGACTATCAAACGACTTCTAAAAGGGAAAACTAGCCGCTAACTTCTGAAAGTCTATTACGTAATTCATTCGACGTGTCCGTAAGCATAAATTCATTAAAAACTTTCCCTTCAGTAAGAGACTCATGCTCAACACTGTGGTAGAATGGGTTGATTAAAATCAAAATGCAACGTTAGATTAATGGGCCGTTGCCAGGGAGTTCGATAAGCTGCCGTTTATTGCGCAGATACATATTATAAATTAATAACAGAAAAAAGAATTGTATGCTTAAAAATTAATGAGTAGAGTTATGTATATATAGGTATACATTTCAATTTAACAGAAATACATCTTCTATTGGGATGACTCTCGCTTGATGTCAGTTACTTGAGTATGGGAGACAAACCAGGAAGTGTTCTACTACATATACATTTTACAACACAGGACTATTTTTTAATACTAAAATAGCAAAATCATAACTTCCCTGCTGTTTAATTCCAGGTGCATATGTCTACACTGGTTTAACCGGAAATTCCGTGAAGAAGAGGAGGAGGAGGAGCAAGAGCAATCTACTCATAAGAATGGTGTGAGTGTGGTCGAGAGCGGCCACAAACACGACCACAAGGGCGATCATAAACATGATCATAAGGGCGAACACAAAGGCGACCACAAGGGTGACAAGAGCGATAGGGACCACAAAGTCGACCACAAACATATCTCTGAGAAAGCTGAGAAGCCCAAGCTGAAGACACAGCCAAGTGTCGGGCGCGACCTGGACCTTGTGAAGCAACCCTCGGCCGCTAGTGACACCTAAACGACCACCGCACTCTAACATAATGACATGACTTGTATGTTTACTTCTGTATGTCTGCAGGTCACACCAACTCGAGGTTTAGGCAATGAGGCAATTGTGTAGTTTTGTTCTTAGGCACTCTGTCAAGAATATTATTATAAAAATTTAACCTAACTAGTGAAAGTACAAGTGATCTATTCCAATTTTTCCATGTAATCTTATCAAAAACCTGGAAAATTTCACAAAAAGATATTTTCAAGAAGCCTTACAACAGCTACACAAATGTAATTGTAAGCCGAGTGTGCGTGTGAATGGAGCGGCCGGTCTTTGTGCGGTGTTAAAGCCTCATTACTGTCGTACCCCTGCATTGTACTTGCTTTGTTCTTTACATAAAACGGCCATATTTTTCTTAACTCACAGATCTTTTATTTCGTTATCATAGATTTAATATACAATTATTTGAGTTACGCCAAATGCAGAGAAAAGAAGTTTATTCTTAGTTTTTCATTATATTTAAATTGTCGCCGTGTTGTGTATGGAATGAAATGAACTTGTAAAATTTTAACATATGTAATGTAATGTGTCTGTCACTAAGACAGCTATGTATTGCATGTGTATATTTACTCGTAATTTGTAATATTTAATCTGTGTCTTTCCAATGCCATGTATCTCATTGTTAATCTATCATATGTATCGTAATTGTGCATCATCTTTGAACAAATGCACTTTTATCTAAATTATTCAATTCTATTCACGGAAAATGATAAATTGCCGATACAGTTAAAAATATTTTAATTTACCAATGTCTACCGATCATCCATAATATCGCGATGCAAAGTTAATTACATATCATTTTACTTAGAACCTATCCCTGGAATGTTCTCAGCTCAAATCATTATTTTAATCGCGTAAAACTTCAAAGATTTTAAAAATAATATTTGCATTTCATATTTTACTACATTACTTTTAATATTCTATTTTTGATGTCTTTACAATTTAGAAAAATCCCGATGTATATTTTTCTTTACAAATTGTATATTGGAATGTGTATGAAAATTGGAATTTATATTATCTAAGGTTATTCTGTTAAGGACCACATAAATTTATCTAAATTAACGTCTAAACCAAGCAAAATTGAACATACATAACTACTTTGTTAAAAATTAAATTCAACCGTTTATTCTAAACCTTACCGTCCGTTCAGATTATATTTTTACAACAATTTGCTCTAATTTCCTATCGCGACTCAATATTCGGAAAGTATATTTTCAGCATTTAACTCTATTTATTACATTTAGAAGATATTGTATGACATATTTTTCTCGTTAGAAATACTTATATAATACATTGTTTTAAGTTATCCCGAACACTCGGATATCATGTTCATAAGGAATATGTTCCATAAAGAAATAGATTGAAGGTAAAGGAAGAAACAAATAAATATACAGATTTTCAATTTTTTTTTTAAATCTTATATATTATTATCCAATGTAATTTTACTACTGAAAATAATTTATTACAGTTCTAGTACTACGGCTATTTAACAAATACCCACACTAAGTATTATGAGGATTATACAATCATTAGACCTCTATATGTATTTCTAGAAGGAAAGACAGTTTACTCCTTTTCAAAATCATTATAACAAAAAAAAATACTTTAAGACACTTTTAAGGTTCATCTGCGAGTTAGATGAAACGTTTACTTACTTAATGTTTTATAGGAACGATATCAATAATCATAGTTAAATAATTATTCGTGTATAGGTGTTGTCATTCGGTGTTTTGAAATAACAATTTAACGAGTAGTCGACCAATAATTATCTAATGCGTGTAAATACTTATCACTCTTGTGTACTTATATGCTCTTTTGGAACTTTTAATCGGTTCGAATTTAACCAAATCACCACACAGATCGTAGCATTTCGATTTCTGAGTTTAAACTTTGGATGAATATTAGAATTTTAATCTTATGAGACTGAAAAAGCGTGTTCTAAAATAAATCTCAAAGAAGTAATCGTTTAAAATAATTTTTTGATATTCTTTTGTTTACCGACACACGATTTGGAACATTTAATAGTTGTCTACTTGTGTCTCATTTTCGATTATACATTTGAATTTGAATGCGTTATTGTTGGATTGAGTTCCCGTGAACATGCAATGAATATCGATATTATGTTTCTGTTTCGGATAGTTGAGCTCAAACAATAGATTGCTACGAACATTACGATTTAGGTACACTAAGAATGTCTGTCTTTGACATGTATCACGTAAACTACAATGTGTCGAGTTATAAGTAGGCATGTTTGTATCAGTATCAATATAGGTGTACTTAGTTAACATATAATCAAATAATCAGGATAGGTAATTTTTAAATATCTCGATGTTTACTGAATACTTATTGTTCTCACTACGGATCATGTTCTGAAATTAGTGAACCACGGAAAACTACAGTATTGTTCAAAATATTCTCACTTATCACTGGAATATCAGCATAAGGTATTTGAGTACTTGCAATACAGTTTGTAGATTTCAGAGCGTGGTGCGAGTCGTCACTTCCGTTTAATATAATGTTACTTTTAGTAGTAATTATGAAGACATGTATTTGATGTGTAATCGGTGTTTAATTTTAAGTATTCCATAATAATTATTATGTTCGTCGGTACGTAGCGTAAGAGATTAGATTTAATATATTGTAATCTATATTTATAATCAATAAACTAAACTTGCATCAATATCCCTCGCTTGCTGACTTGCTTCACATGTAACGGATAAACGATAGGCGATACCATTTTCCGTAAAGAAAAGGGATCTAAATATCAGGCATGCGTTAATAAAATTTACGTAAGAATAAAACCTAGTATTTATTCGTCAGACGTGTATACTTTTTCCAAAATGGCTTTCATATATGTTGTTCCAAATGAAATAATATTTATTTCATATCCTATTACGGTGGAACAAGTCCCTTTCAATCGTTGCCAAAGATTATTTGAATTGCTATGTTATTCCGACTAATATGTGTATGCTTACATAAGGCATGTCAGGTTACGACGCCGAATTGTACGCTATTTTATATGTTATTGTATCATCGTATCTACTATGAATACTTTAGCACACTTCCATTGGTTATCGCCTTCGTCAAATTTAAATTGCGGTGCCAAATCTAAGTGGTTTAACCACAAACGATTATCTATAGCGAAATTATAATCGCAAATATCACCTCTATTATTTGTAAGTTTACCTTAAAATTAAAATATAGCGGTGGTAACCGCACTTTGACTTTGTGGTTTCCACATTATCCGACCCCATATCAATATCTTATATATACGGAAAGATGATATTCTATAAAAATATTTATAAACTAGGTATTAAAACGAAAGGTACATTTTATTTTAACCGCATTATCGTAATAATAATGTTCCAGGTGACAAAATTGGTAATAAACCAAGTATCCAATAATACTTCTTAAAAATGCTACGAAGGCCGTAATAGTATCTACAATCGTTACGTCATCAATATACCAACGAGTGATATAGGACGGGATAATGTGCAAATGTTCGTTTGATACATGTTTATTAAACAACAATAAACGGTTTCTTATATTTTCTATTTATGTAGGAATTGCAATTTCTAAATAAACTAGGAATTTATAAAGGAATTTGAATTGATGCCGATCAGAGAGGTAAAACTTACCAAATTTTAATTTAGCTTTAATTCCTATACCTACCTATAGCGTTAGTAAAACATTAAGGTATCTAACTTTTACATTCTTCATTTCTATTTATAATTAAAAACGCATAAAGATATATAATTTTAAAGTTTATAACTTTCAATGAAATTCATATGTGTATGTATCTATCTATTTAGACAAATTACTTAGTGACAGTTTGAGCGCAAATATAGCATGTTCAGTACACGCGACGTTTGTAAGTACGTAATATCATTTTTACTTAGGTGTTTTTTCTTCAATATTATTAATGTATGAAACATTCCGTGTCGCTTTGTATGTATCGAGTTGTCGCCAAACATCTTTAAATGAATCGCATTTTAGTATTAGGATAAATTATATAATGTATTATAATAATCGTGCAACATTCATGTTATAAAGTAAGCACATCCTTTCGGTTTTATGGTCGCCTGGTCCTCCACGCCCACAAAGGGACTCCTGGACTCCTGTCACCCCTACCTAAAACCTAAGCCTTCACTGTGATAAATAATATTTATAAGGGTTAATATTGAAAATTAATATCATTCGGACTTATAAAGATAAGGAATTTTTGGAAATACAGATGGCAACACAGTGAGACGAAAAATTTTTGGCTGAAAGCCGTAACTATGATGTTGGTTGCGCAAAAAGGAGACGGTGCCTACGTAGGTACTTAATTTGTTTGAGAGTAAAAGAACGGATTCAATATCACAGTGAAAACCCCACTTTATCCAAGGCCTCGTATTGGACACCTACTTCAGTTACTTTTGTTTAATCAAGATTGCATCCCTTGAGGGCAGTTTCCTATTTCAGATGTATTTTATTTATTAAACCTTATTTTTTTGAAGCTCTCCTCATAGGATCCAACATTTATTGACAATCTTTACTGTTATAAAAGATTTATTTATAATATCGAGGTGTTTTATATCGGTATATTGATAAAATTTAATTTTAATTATGACTGTGCTGTTTTATATCTCATATATTTTATACCGATGTCTGTGAATAAAATGTGAATGGAAAGAAGGTGTTTTATTTAACTATGACTATCCTTCGTATTATTGAAAATATCTCATTTTTATCGTAATAACGATATAATTAAAATCTTTTTCATAAAAATAAATAATTACGTTATTTATGACTTTGTACATATACCTACCTAATATTGATTTCATAAGGCATTTCACCTTTTCAAGCTAAGAACTTAAAATGTTAGCTATATTCTAATACAGAATTTGAATAAAGTAACACCTTAACAGTTTTGTTTAATAAAGTTTTACTACGGAAAAAAAGAGTAACACCCAAGATGTCTTTATATTCAATTCTATTTTAGAAACTATTACATTGAAATGAAAGATGTAATGATTGTTATAACTTGAACACGAAGAAAACATTTAAACATCGAATAGTGACATCTATGACATTGTAACAGAATTAATTGCAACCACGTAACTAGTGCCATCTGTTATAAAATCACTAAAGTTTAATGCGTACTCGTGTGCTTAAGTGAAGAAAGGTTACCTGTTAGGTTAGTTTAACTGCTGTTTATGACAACAGGTGGCAGCAAATTAGCATCACTTCATAAAGTGCTACGATTTCCGATTTATATGTTATCAAGTGTCACACGGATAAACAAGATAGAGGACATCATATGAGTCATTCTGGTCGTCAAGCACTTTGGTATTTATTTAATATTCATGATTTATGAAAAAGAAATAAACAATCTATAAACGAAATGCGCCATAAACAGATAATTAAGTAGTAAAATTACCGATTTTCTGGAATTTAAGAGCTACGTGCGAATAAGAAAACGATTTCTAAAAATATTTTTTGACGACTTAAAAAAATTTGGTGATTTGAATAAATAAATATCAAATAAAAATTCACCTTACTTATTCCACAAATACGAAATAGGACGACCATTACAGTACTTAGTGCATTACAGTACTTCATTAGGTCTTGTGTACACTGTATAGTAGACACCCTGTCATGTCAAATAGTAAGTAACATGTAATGTTAAATAGAAAGTAACGGTGGATTCTGTAAAAAAGTTCTTACGAAAAATTCAATAACAATGGAAATTTAACAATAAGAATTTGATGGTTCCAAAAAGTCTTGTAGGAGATCTTAGAGCAGTATTTCGCGACCTGGAATATGATGATGGAAAGAAATGGACGATTATTCTTAAATTGAATTTCGTCATAAATGACAGGTCAGTATTTTCATGTAGGTATTGTGAAAATTATGTTGAGATAAAACGACACATGATTTCGTTACCAATTTTGATACTTTTTTAAATGTACGTCGTAAATTTCCATGACAGTAAAGACGTTGCATCGCGGCATCATGTGAGGTCGTGTCGCGAAATGATGTCGTATCGTTTGTATGTGCTTGAGCCGGTACTCGCAGACACTTCCTGTACGATCACGTGACGCGGCGCAACACTAGAGATCGCGTTTGTCTGACGCGCGACAGAATTGCGAACTTGTTGTACGTACAGCACAGACAGACGCACGGGGCGGCAACGTCGCGCGACGGCACGCGGGTGGGCGCGAGGCACGACGCCATCGATCGTTCGCGCGCCTCCAGTCGCCGCGGCATACTCTACACGCGTGGTAGTCGAAGAGATATGACCGCGCGTAAACTAATTCTCACGACCGAACAAACTTACGCCCTAATAGAGAATGTAAGGAATAAAGCCTGCATATGGAAACTGGACCATGAGTTTTACAATGATAGGAACGCCGTAGCCATCGCGTGGACTGAAATCGCTAATGAGATAAAGTTGCCAGGTACGTATCCATGCTGGTGAAACGCGTGCGCGCGCGGCTTTGACGCGTCTCAACTGTTTTCCGTATTATAACACAGATGGCGCTAAGAGGGTTAGATTGGCGTATTAAATTTTAAAACGATGTTGGCAGTTGGCAATGTCACACCATATATGTACATCGTTTTCATGGAGTGATGTACGATGATGCTAATTTTTTAAAATATAGCCAATTTAGTCTAAATTAGATGAACAAACGTATCAGAGCCTAAAGCCTAAAAGTATGCTCTAGTTTGCCCATTTAATTTAATTTAAAGTAAGTGCTTACACTGTGACCGACAATAAATATTTATAATTTTTTGTTAATGTTATTGACGATAGATGCGTGGGATGATCTCGTATAGGTACGTCTGCCTAACTACATGTCTCAAAAAACAACGGTATTTCGCTAATTTTAAACAAAAGTTATAGATTGTGATGGCATCGCTCTTCAACCACGGCGTTATCTACCACCTTAAAAATCACTGCGTTCGTATCGTTATTGTATTGAAGTAGTAAACGAGCATGCAGTCCATCTGATGGTAAGTGGCCACTGCCGCCCATGACATCTATGATCAACACCAGATAAGATTAGAGTCCCTACCTGAGGATCAATCTTTGCATAAGTAGGTCTCCTTAACCACACACTTCAAACCAGAATATAACAGCGCTTTGCACTGTTGGTATTAAGCGAAAATACATATGCGGCTAATACTGCTGAAGGTGAACCACTACAGGTTACACCACCGTCAAAAATTACTACTATATAACCTTTTCATTTGCAGAAGAATTGATACGAGTGAAATGGAAGAACTTGCGCGACCTGTTTATGCGAGAAATTAAAAGATTAGACTTAACCAATGTAGATGAATATCATGGCAAATGGAAGTATTTCAAAACTTTGTCATTCCTTTATCGTTCAGAGAACAACGCATCGGCGGCTAGCGAAGAAGATAGTTGTGAACTACCCGAAGTCCCTATCTCTGAACCGTACGTTGTGAAGATGGAGCCAGCTGATAGTGAATATATGTTCGATCCCGAACAAGAACCCGAGCTAATGCCGGAGAAGCGAAAACGCACAGAAAATAACTCCACAAGCGATCCGTACGATGTCACCGAAAACTTACTACTAGAACAAACCTCGTTAGATAAACGAAGACGCATAAACGAAGTGTACTTGGAGGAGGACTACGATGTAATGTTTCTGAAGTCCCTCACACCGTACTTCAAGAGTCTGAAACCGACCAGGAAACTAGTGATCCGAAACAAGATACAAGAAATGTTACTAAAAGAAATTTCACAACAAACTATGAATGGACAGTTATAGCAAGTTTGTGATTCGGCTGTATTGTGTGTGGTGTTGTGCTGCTACACAGCATAAGATTGTGATTTTGCTATATGTACGTTTTATAGACAATTTACTTTTATAGTGTTGGTACTAAAGTTTGTCCTCACTTGTTCAAAAGTTTTTGAAATTTTCTGCGTTGGTATCGTTGATTTATAAGGTATGTGTACTTGTATGAAGTGAAATTCGGATTTGTGCTCAAAACCGAAAAGTTCAAGTGTCACAAAATGGAACGAACAGTGCAATTTTGGTTTAGCAGATTTAGGGCAGTAGGTTTTGGTAATAATTACCAATACCCAACAACAAATACGCAACACAAATATGGTCAATGAAAATACGAATGAAGTACCATGAAGTGCATTGGACAACGAGTTATTCTTCTTTTGCAATACTGAATATTCGTGATATTTGAGGGGGTTTTGATACTTGATGTATTTTGGACTTTAGACATAATAATGAATTATGAATACTGCTTCATTAGTTAGAATTAAGGAAACAAATTAGTTTGTTTTGCACTAAATTGATCGGTTTCCTATTAACTTATCTCTTTCTCATAACATTTCTGACGATCTACGAATCCTATTTGCTTATGTAAGCATTTCTTTTTATATTCTGAACACTTTTGTATCCGAGATTTATTTATTTAATAACGAACTTATTTTACCGCATCGTTCTTTTAAATCACGAAATATAATTTAATATGACTGTTTATTCATAATTGTTATAACGTAATGATGACGGTCTCATAGTTTTCTTAGTAATGTGACAAAATATTGTCAAGAAAAAACTTATGTATTTTAATAAATTATCAAGTAAATATTTATGATTTGATAATTATGAATTTTCATTAGTAAAGCAACGTAGGTACGAAATATTTGCAATAAATAAAGACTTTAATTAATACATTGGATATTCATAAATAAATACTTAACAAATATTTACACGCGTATCTATGCACTTACTAGTCTAAGAATCCAAAGTATACATTATAAAAATATCACAAGTTCTATAAACGGAAAGTTGGAGTTTCCTTTGGTAAAAGAAAAACATGAAGGTATAGGAATTATTCAACGCTCTGAAACGGCGCTGCGCTCGGAAATTCTAAGCTATCTGCTTTTTATTATATTTTTATAATACAAATACTAATGTGCGACTAATGAAATTCTAAAAGGATAAGAGTTATTAAGTGACTTGCAGGAACAATCTAGTGATATTAGACGGATAATATTTTTGTTTTTATTTGAGTTACATCGTCAGTTGCAAATTTGGCGTTTGTGACATACTTACTCTTAGTATAACAAAGCAATATTTGTTACTTTGTATAACTTTTTTTTAGTAAGTGTTCAGATATTATTGTATTTATATGTGTTTTATGTATCAGTTAATTCTCTCATTTTGTAGCGTGGTATAAATCAAGACAAGTTCGGTAACACTGTCAAAATACAGAATGATTTGCTACAAAGCAAGTAACAACAGAAACCAAACCTAATCATAACTTCACACTAGTTCACACGTACAGTTCCTTACGTTCGAAAGTTTTTTACGAGGTTTGGCGCCGAGCGCGTTGCCTTACGCCGCTGCATCGGCCCAAACAAAACACGCGCGGAGCGGCAACGTCGCACCGTTGAATCGATCCCTCGCCCGCGACAGGTTCACTCGCATAGTGAAGCACTAAAAGCTTAATTACCGTAAATTGCCGATTTTTTAATCGCTTTATCGTAATGCCCTATGGTGAGCGCCCCGCCCATACCTTGTTGGGTTTTCAACCACAACACAATGTGTAGTGCACATTATTTTTAAAGCTGACTTATTTTATGGATATCAGTACGTACTCACCTATAAGGTATAATGCAATTAAGTATTCCTTTTAAAATGCCAAATTTAATTGAGTAATTTTAAGGTAAATAATAAAATCATTGGAGTATTTTTAGGTACTTACTATTTCGAAAACGAAACCAAATTAAAAATATCCGAAAAATATCGATTTACATTTAATATGTTAAGTACTTACCTACCTAACTTCGTACTCACGCAAATAGTAACCGATCTTTTAACTCAATCATTCTTAACTTTTTTCGAATAATTCCGTAACAAATAAACCAAAAGAACCGTCTACGTCAATCAAACGCAACAAAAACTTTTAACCGTATAACAAAGCCTTACAAGGTCAGTATTCAATAAAGTTTTTATTCCGACTACAATGTAACCGCATATCCAGAAAAACCTTAAGGAAAGAAGATAAACGTCGGGTTTAAAGTACAGTTGCATTATATCGTACTCCAATGTTTAAAATGTAATTTGAGCCAAATATAATTTAAATGCATTGCATTGAAGAAAGTGTCCGAAAATGGCTATGTGAATGCCGACGGAAATGGAATGGGTACAGCAAAAGGTCAATAATATTTAATTAGACAGGTCAAAAGCTCTAAGTAAAATGTAATTACGTCTTAAAACAAAAACTACGTCAAATCGAATATTTCTTTTCAGGTTTGGTTAACGTAGAATATTTAGAAACTTTCAATAAAATTAGAAGACTTGGTTGCTGTCAAAAATAAGTAACTAATACAGTGATAGCTCTGATATGTTGAAAGTAAAGTAATGGCAAACGAAATTTTACAGACGCTATACTTTAATATTCAGATGTAACCTAAAGGGTTAAATAATGTCAGCAATAGGTACTCCTGCTACCATATGCTACCGGATCTGTTTAAAATCACCATTATTCCCATTTTTATTTAATTCGATAATTGTACTCCTCCAAAAAATCCGACACACAAAAAACGGAGTTCCTTTACCACTTTCTAATTCATTTATCTTATTCATGAACTTTGACCGTCTTAATATCATATTTCTGTATTTTATACACAGTTAAAACTAGTAAGGTTTACTTTGTATCCATGATTATTATAAAGTCAGTGAATGTGAGATGAGTGCGTAATTAAATACAAAGTGTACATTTTACTTAATAGAAAACATGGGATTGCAGGACAGCTAAGATTGCCCCTATAGTTCCGTGACCAAAATAGGGCTACGGCATCCCGTGCCTGTAGTAAAAGGCTACTAAAAGGGGGCTTCCGGGGTCGCGAGCGTCAAGAGTAGGAGCTCGAACCGCCCAGCGAGCGAGCTGAGGACGGCCAGGTGCGGTAGGAATCTCACGTAACCCTGTGTCACTCCCACGGCACCGGGTATCTTTCGAAGGTGTCCCCCTCAAACAAAAAAAGGACAGCCAAGATATTTATTTCTACTATCATGAAAAAAATTGGTTGCCATAATCTATTTTAAACGCAGGATTTTACCGCAATAACGGTATAATGCTGACTTATCTGATAGCCGTCTGTTAATTTTAGGCACTGATATAATAGTTAATGCAGTTAGATAATCTTGATCTCACGAGGTTTGTGCAATTGATCGATCCATAATAATATGTCAGTAAGAAACGGCTTTTAAATGCGTAGTTAAAATATTCACGACAGAACTCTACGTTATTATAATTTACTATCATTAAATTATTATTCCTGGTATATGAACAATTAACTGTTCGTCAATAGGTTTATTGAAGCTGTAAAGAAGCCTGTAACCTGAATGTTGGGATCTCAATTACATGCAAATACAAACTGTAATTTATTGACATTATGCATATCGTTACTTATAGGTCCTATTTCATACGTCTTTATATTCTATGGTAACATTTGTTGTCTTTTTATCTTAAATCTTTAATATGAATGATAGCTACTTAATTACGCACACTATAATAAGATATTCATTCGTTATACCTATTCTCTAAAAAAATTACATTAACAGAAGTTTGCATTAGTTATGATACCTCCAGTCTCTTATCAATTACCGTCAAAGTTTTTCTACGATACAATCGTACTTCCAAAATTATTTCGAAGACTCAGAGCATGTTGACTGTTCTTACATTAGTGATCACCAGGTTTATCGAGAGAGATACGTAAATGAAAATGCTATTAGAGACGTGGCCTACGTGAAGTTCTACGTAATCAACGAAACAAAAAGCTTTCAACAATAGCATCTTTTTCTACGGTCACAAAAGTCGAAGAGGACTCTTTCCCCGAACGGCACAATAATTAAATCTCGATCCATTGTGTGATTCATAGAGGGGAAATGCCCAACCGCAGTGCCGGGAGTTGTTCCCATTGTTAGGGATAACTCGGGACGTCCCGATTTCTAGAGATCTCTCCAAATGGGTCACCGCTAGTGATATTTTACCACTATCGTCTGTGCTTTAGAACGTAAGCAATTGAATCAGATTTTAATGAATTTACGTATCCCTTTTTGGTTTTTAAAATTAAAAAAATAGCTGATTATTACCCCTTTGTACAAAAGTACGGGCTATAAGTTATTTAGGAATGTGGCTAAATAAGAGTGCAGAGGGGTACGTTGATGCGTTAATGCCATAAGCAATTTTTGGGAAGATATCTGATCTCAAAAAATGATTTATTAAAAAATCTCTAACGTTTGTGCTTATTTTTGTCTCAGATCAACTAAATATCGACATAATTACCCGCACTCTTCATAACATTTATAGAGGATCAAATGATTTTGACATTAGATATGAAAGTTAAGTTATGCGGGTTCACGCCAAGCAGTGGAACAGTTTAAGCAAAGGGTGAAAACATTACAGATACGGAACTTAAAGAACAAATAAAATACAGTAAGTAAAGAAGAAAATGATGCAATATTGTTTATAACAACTTCTCACTGATGTAAACGACTCTTCCATAAATAAGGGCCTCAACTAATTAATTATCCTACTTTCTGCTTTATTTTTAATAATATATCAATGTCTCAATTATAAGCGTAACCTGGTGACTCTACCTCCGAATTCTGACTACCTATCCCTTCAGTCCTAAGAGGCCAAGCTTGATTTATCTTGTCACTGTCATAATCAACATCAATCAACCTCATGCAATATATATTATTAACTTGCAAAGTACGATATTGGGATACCCAATATTTTTAATAGTCTAGAGCAGAATATTCCATTCAGGAAGATTTAAAACTAGTAAAGCAAAATATTCGATGAATTTAGATTTCCTTTCTGGATCTGATGTTTTGCGTAATTAATATTTGTATATATTAATAGCATCTACAACACAATTTTATGTAAGGCATTGCATATAGAATGCGTACCTAACACTCACTCGTCTTTACGCTAAGAAATTAGTTATCGATAGGTTTGCCCACTTTTACATTCAGCGTACACCTCCGTGACTTAACAAAAGAGCTTTAAATCATTATGAAATTGACGTTGCAAAAACACAACCAAAAGTGTTTACTTTATAGTAACCGTTTTCTTTGCAGTTAGCCTAAACATATTAGGGATCCCAAAAGTTTGTCTCGCTATTGTCGAAGTCAAGCACAATCGTCACTCCACCATTGTTCCAATGTACAGACCATTCGGATTATACACTACATAAATAATTTATCGATTATAATTACCCGCAGATACTACTTTTTAATAATACTTAACGCAGTCATCGGTATGTTTAAATTGCCTATTTGAATCATGGCTATCCATTGTGACATGAATCCCTTGTTGATTTGTCTCATCATTCCGACAATCTATTCCCACCTACCACTGGATGTGTACAATAGAAAAACGATTGAAGTACGTAAGTTTTTTGTATTTGTAAATGATATCGATTTAAATTACCCGCGCGTATAGTTTAGTTTGTTTATTGTTTGATAGTAGCCTTTAATATTGTATACGTGGTCTCTTTACATATACTCATAATATGGCTATGTCTATATTCTACAGACATAATAATACAATTATTACCAGCCCAGTACACATCTCTAAGTTGTTAATCTTAGGATGACACTTTTACTCGAGACTACTACCGCTACTACTAAGAAGGTGCTATACAAATCGGTATTTATCACTAACGACCTATCCAAACTGTTCAAATTGGAACACAGTATTTACCTATCTATGTCTGCCTTATTACGCAAAATTAAATGAAAGACAGCTTAAGTTGTTATTATAGAAATAATTGCATTCATCCTTATAAATTCGAAAAGTTCGTTTACCGACAAAAGTAAAAAATTATAAATTAGAAATAAACATTACTCATTGTTTAGAAAGCTACATTGTTTATAAAAGCAAATAAAATAATGTAATATTTCTTCCTACTTATGCTAGGAACAGTCCACAAGTAGTGCTTAGTGCAAACTTCAAATACAATGAAGCATCTGCTAGGTTCAATTGCCTATTGGCTGACTGAACATCTATTTGTATCCATAGCATTACACATTTAGAGTTTAGAACCCGATAACACTGTAGTACAAAGTATACTTTAGAAATATGTATACTAAAATAATAATCTTAAATAACTCTTTTATATTAGAGATATTGCTATCTAAAATTTGAGTAAGCTTGAAGATCAATTAAATACACGAAGATGTAACAAGATACCAAAAATAATGTTTACTTTGAGATAACTTTGATTTTGAAAAAACTACATCAAAGACGTCAGCATCAGCAGCAGGCTTAAAGATTTACACTTATATTATTGAAGCTTTCCTTCAACGCTTCATTCATACATGTAGAGTCACAAAACGTTTAGGAACATCGATTTTTGATCAACTGTTCTAAGGCCTGCTTTATTGCGACATTTTTTTATATGTATAAAACAATAAGTGTAGCAGTTTAGTACCTATATCTAATCATTAATATTTTAGACTTCGACTTAATTTTAAGACCCGTCGTATAACTTGATAATTACAACGCTCACGACCAATATCTCAACGAGTGTGATCTCGCAGCCGACACTTATTTGGAGCAGAGTATACAGTGCGCGTCGTTTGTCAACGAGTTTCGAGATAAGAGCTCCAATAGTCACTACAAATACATATTTCTAGCTTTCGCCCAGTTCTCAGTACAACCTGTTGACTTGCTATTCTTCGGAACTAAATAACCGTTTGTTGGAACGTCAAAGAAGATTTGAGACGGACAGACGTTCTATTATTGTGGCAACAGAATTTTAATATGCTAATACAGAATATTAAGTATTGATTAACTTGTTGTACATTTAAAGGTGGTAGAACCCTTTGTTGTTTGACTCCGGCACCACCACCGATATACTTATTTCTTCCTAATAACAGCAGTGTTAGGCGCTGCTGTGTTCTGGTTTGAAGGGTGTGGTAAGGGAGATAAATTTAACGAGGCATTCCAACTTAGTCCTCAGGGGTAGCAACGCATCTGTGGTCGACTTCAGTTGGGATTCTAGTCTTATCTGGAGTGGATCACAAATGTCCATGGGCGGCAGTTGCCACTTACCATCAGATGGACTTCATACTCGTTTGCGACTCCAATGTATAAAAAAAACATTAGCGTTATGGTTACGATAAGCGGTTAATGATATGCACGCATTTTTTATAATTTTACAAATCATGGAGTGTCTATAGCGACACACATAAATGTTAATAACGTAGGTACTCCCACATGTACATAGTTGCTAATATATCCACTATTACTGACCCAAGTGATTCCATAGATATGAGTGATCTGTGAGTTTGTATCATTAATTATGAACTAAATTTAAATGCCGTGTGTTTGTATGTATTTGAATTTTTACGGGGAAACTTATCTAGCGTTAATGGTATCGATGCTAAACTGTGGAATTACGTGTCGGTTGCGAGTCGTTCATTGTGACGATTTGATTTTTATTACACCGCCCTTGCTAACGTCAGTAATCGAATACACTTCACTTTTTAGTCTGTGTAAATGAAATTAAATTGTAGCTCTGTTTTATTAATGACACTGTAATTTGAGTCGAGTCTTTTATTTGTGAGACAGTGATATCGTGATACTTTGTTTTATGTACTTAGTTGTTTAACTATTACTACTAACACCCTTTTGTTTTTGATAAACGTAACAATATCTCTTTCGTAAACTAGTTAATGTTTTCGTAGTAGTGACTACTGTTAGTAGGAATGTTTATTTTGTTTATACATGTGGGGGTGACACAAAACTCTGTGACAATTGCATTGTAAACTCGCACTGTATGTCTGAATCGCTGGTATATACTTGCAGTATTAGTTTGATCAACATTTTTTATAAGACTGAAGCAGCAAACGAGCACGCAATCTACTTGGTGGAAAGCGGTTGTTGCTGCCCATGGCTATCTGTAACTGTAACTCCATACAGAACAGAGGTTCCATCCGAAGCGGGTCACAGATTGCCACTCCTGAAGGCTAAAATTTTCACATATGACAATCAACTGGCTTCCGCACCTTTCCACCGAAATGCAAAAACTACTTCACGCTAGAAATAGATAAAAGTAGCGGTGGTGCTGGTGCCTTCCCGGTCTAACTACGTATACCTACAAGTTCTCATTTTTCGAATCGTAATAGCCTTTAGCAGCAAAAATGCTAATCAGTCTATCCCTCATAAGAGTTCCATAATAATTAAATTACGTTTTTTAAAATAACAAAAAGATGTGTTATGTTTTAAACATTAAATAGTGGGGTTAAAAGATCCTTGGGTTAAGGCCGTGAACTTAGATATCCATATAACTCCGCGTTACTTGCATTGATAAAAACTATAATGTCAATATCTTGTTTATACGCTTTTGTAGCTAACAAATAGGTACTCGCTGGATTAACGAGTCTAAATATTTAAAGTAGATACCTTTTGCAAAGTACGAATTAAATTTCAGAGTAAAATAACAAATGTATATCTACTGGAGTAACAAGTGTAAATGCACCTTCATTTTTTGTTTGTTTGGCGTCTATTCTCGGAACTGATGATAGTAACTTCATTATTACTCATTGTTTACAAGGAAATGCTTGTTCTGTTGGTGATTACAACTGTTTTAAACCGCTTCTATTTTTAAAGGAATGACGAATTTACATCAGCTGTGGCGGATGATAAGTAAGTAAATTTTAAATTATGTATTATTTATATAACGTAGATATTAGTCTAATGTTTTTATGACTTAAGTAATCGATGAATGAATAGTTAGCGTGCAAAACAATACTCGCAAAAAACACCACACACCGCTTAACTTTTGGTCGCCTAGTACTTTGCACTAGTTGTCCAAAGTTTGATACGGTATTTAGGTAACAAAGTATAACTTGTAAATATAGCATTGATAACATACAGATGTAAGCCGTTATCCATAAACATTTCCTGTAGACGTCTACCGTTGTCGAAAATTCGTTTTATTGAACTAATTAAAAGTTCAGTTTCCGAAAAGACCTGTTATAAACATCACCTACTGGGAAACATGTTTGTCTCGCTCGCGCGCGATACTGAGCCCGCATGTAACTTGATATGGTAATAAATAAAATATAGCTGGGTGTCTCTTTCGCACGCGTTTTGTCTGTATGTTGCGGTCTCGTTCGGTGCGGTCTATCCGAGTTGGCGGTTCGGCTATCGCTGTTCAAATACTTTAGATTTTAGAAGCTCCTTGTAACCTTGAATGTTGAATTCCGCTCAGGTCGCTTCAGACACACAGATCTGATCTTGCGCGCTCGTCCTTTATGGATAACTTCTGACATTATAGAATACCAAGTTTTGTACTTGACATTTGGTCCACGGATTAGAACTTGGTCGATAAGCATTTCCTCAATGGTCTTAAATGTGATAAAATTTACATTGGATTACGTTAATATGGAGATAGCTAATTGAGTGTGTTAATTATTAAATGATGTTAACAAAATGTATTAAAAATGATATATAACTTAATTTTCAATCAAGTCAAATTGGGTCAATGAAGAGAAACAACAGGTTCAGTTCTATAATGACCCTACTTTTATGATAAGTATAAGAAAGTTTTATGTTTTCACAAAACTTTACTAACTTCGAAATCTTTAAAAGTTAAAGTCAAATTTAGTATAATTAGTCAAAGTATAATTTCATTTGCAATGTAATGTAATATTATCTATTGTTACGCAAAACCTTGAATATTTATAACATCAGTGACAGCCTATTTTAATAGGCTGGGTATTTTTTTGCCTAGTCAGTAAATTAAAAAAAATGCCAGGAGTTAAATCAAGCTATTGTGGATTGTAGGTAGTTAAATGTTGAAAAAGTCTGTAATTAGCAATTAAATATATGCATTACTGGGTGTCACTTAGTTCGCTGTTTAAGCGATTACAGTGAAATTACGATAAGTAAATATTGACCTAACAATATTATCATCATCAATATCTATTTTCTCAATGTTGGGAAGGTATGGGTCTCCTATCATGCCGGGAAGGGCTTAGGCTATTGCCCAACATGCTGTCCAAATATGTCTTGGTAGATTCGCGAGCAGGTTTATTCATGATATTTTTCCTCATTAAAAATCATTGTTCAAATGACATAACTAAACGATTTGGTACGATTAAAACTTACAAAAGTATGTCACCCACCAACCTATTTTGTTATTGAACATCCTGTTGTTATGCAAACAACCTGTCGACGAGGACAGCTAAGAGGGTTGCTTTTTGAACAGTCTCATGTTCGGCATCTAGCGACACTAGTAGGACTGGTTTTGCTTAGCTGGTAGTCGTACTCGTGACATCACCAGCACGATTGATCGTCTGGTTTTCATACTTTATTGACGATATCGTCTATCCAAAATAATAATTTATAGTTTTCATTTAGCTATTTTTAATATTTTCTGTTCGTGTTTCAGGTGGTTTTAGACTACATTAGAGCCGTCAACCATACGGCATTATTGTCGACGTGGTCGTATAATCAGAAACGTAGAGGAGGGGGGGGGGGGGGGGGGGGCAGGGAAGGGACGGACCGAAGCAGAGGGAGGGGGAAAATGGG
>DWRA01000400.1:0-25654 GCA_018250295.1 Spathilepia clonius | reverse complement strand
TTACCACCACTTCACAAGGTGTTTTGTTATGGAGAAGAAGCGGCGAAAGAAATTCCATAACACACATCTTTTAAATATACAAAAAAAATGTACATAAATAAAATTATATAAAAGGTTATCTTATGTTAAATAAACAAGTGGAGCTGGAGTTACTTCAGACCACACAGTTTTATATACTGTACAGTTTTATATACAGTATACTTAATTACACTTGTGGCTTCAAGAAATAAGATATAAATTGTATAATATTTAATGGTCTAGAGCTACACAGTAATACAGTTGCTATGAACACCAACAGAGAACAGCGAAGATTGGTAAGCACGGGTCCCAACAAGTACTGTATTTAAGACATACATGCGGTAAATTAAGCCGGACAAAGGGGAAACACCAAATACAGGGAACAATTACAAAAATGTAATACCACATTGAGTAGAGCTAACATGGTCACCTAAATATTAATGTTGACGTAAAAAGAATTTGAACCCTGTTTAACAGTATTTTGTTTGAAAAGTTTTAATTTGTTGAAGAAAAAAATTAATGTTTTCTTGATTGAATAACAAATAATAATCGTGTTTGTAAATTATGTCAGACAATAATTTTGTGTAAAGTATTTTGTACTATAGAACATCAACAACTAAACTAAACAGTATGAACACCACCAACACTGAGGGAACACAAAAGCCGCACCACGGAGGGACCGCTATTGCGGAGGCCGGGGACAGCCGGGGACACCGGGGACACCAAGACGACACAAACTGCGGGCTCACCTTTCGCGTTGAGCGGCTCGACAAACTGCATGTTATCGTACACCGTCGACTGCATTACACACAAAAAGCGCACTACGGAGCCGCCTCTTCAAACTACCTCTGAAAAAGAAACGCGTTATATTCATGCAAGCACCGGCATCATTATGCCGCTAAAGCTTCGTAACTTCAATATCACAAAATCTTACAGGCCGCCGCCCGCGTCCCCATGTTAATCAGTTGTATCTTGAAGCTCCCCTGCATTGAACCACCGACACTCGCGCTGTGGCGACCGACGCGCAATCGATAACCCAAATACAGGCAGTTTAGCCTCCGCCTGGGCGAAAGAGATGAGACCTAAATCTAGATTTTCTCTTCTCTTCAAGCTATCGATCGCTCATCGCTCCGCCTGTTACAGTTTGTTTTGCAATTGGCGCGCGCATCCGCGCAAATCTGAATTCGCAATGTATTGACGTATTCATGTATGTCACAACAATTTATGCTAAATGTCAAATCAGATGTGCCGTCAATGTCGTTGTTATGTCAACACCATATGTTTAAAACTGTGTTTGTTTTAGTCTAACAATCAATATACATTTTTAGTTTTGTGTGGTAAGAGAGTACAAAATTATTTTTATAAAAACTAAGTATTAATATACAAGTATCGGAGTAAATATTTAAATACGCGAAGGTATAAATTTAATAATTTAACATTGTCAAGTGTAAACAAATATCTAGCAGATAGATCAACTGCAAATAGAATAAAGTAGATACTTGTTAAGATTAGCGATAATACCCAAATGATAAAATATTTTTAAATCAAACTATGGATATAATACAAAGTAAATTTAATAAATTTTAGCGGACATATTAAATATAATTTAATGAAAATTTAGAGGTTTTAATATTTCGTTAAAGTGTGTGTGTGTGTGTGTAGTATTTATGGATGATTAATTAAATACTGCTACATATAACTGATGCTAAATATAAGGCGCAAAATATCTTATCTAGAGCTATAATACCATTTTGCAAAGGAGATGCACTATTATGATTCAATCAGTCTCCTTTAAATTGACCCCTTTGTCGTGTGGTCGAAGTGTTAACACGATATTTGATTTTTACAAAAGACATAGGAAAATGAAATACTTAATACACACTGAAAAATTAATTTATTGTCATGATAGGCTATATCACAATATAAATACAGATCAAAATTCACCTACGATCACAATGTCCCATGCGTTCAATGAACGCATAGCTCCTTTTTCTCGAACCTATATACAATACTTACAAACGTAAAGCAAAAATATCACTCACAAATTTAAGTTCGCAACCGGCACAATAGGGTCTAAACGAGAGTAAATATACGACAATGCGCGCCCGCCATAGTTTATTGACTTGTACCGTTGGCATTGAAAAATAAATGGGCTATTATATCATCAACGCTTGTCCATCGCGCCGGACAGCGCCTGCTGAATGACGAGCTGCTGCGCGCTTATAAGCTTCTTTAGCTCCCTCACTTCCTGCGTCAACTGGCGGACGTTCTCTGACGTCTCGTCTAACCGCGCCTGCACGCTCCCTAACCCTGATGAATACCCGTACTCCCGATAACCGGAGTCATTATTGTTCTCATACTTCTTAAAGCAGGAGTACGCACCGGTCGTGGAACCATTAGACGATATCGTATGTCCGTATTGCTTCCTCATTTTTGCGATGTCGTAAGCAGCCATCATTATGTCTCGGGGCAATCTTTTTTCGCTCGGGTTTAATGGTTTCACGCTCAGTACTACGCGGTAAGCTTGCGGCGATACGAGAGCTGATGAATGTAAAATCTTAAGAAGACATTTGGGTAGGTATCCATTGAATAATGCGAGTTCCATGTAAGATATTAGTTTCGTCTGCCTAACGAGTTTTGATAAGCCAGCGGTCTTTCTAAGGCCTTGGATGTCATGAACAGCGATACCGACGAGTAAATTCATGAGTACAACGGTGACAAACATTAAGAATAAAACATAAGTTACTTGGGCTGAGAATTCTAGTAACACGGGTGGATCGTTTCCGTCTGGCTCGTTCAGAAGTAGGTCCAAGTTTAGCTCTCCTATCATCATAGTCAGTACCGTTATAAAGCCCATAAAAGGATTGGCGAAAGAAGACGAATCAGGGAATATCACGCAAAAACTTATTGTAAAACCAATTAGAATGCAAGAATATGCCATGAGGAGTTTAGCGAATTCTTTTTGAACTTTTTGATACATTGCCACATAAGTGCCAAAAACTGGTAACTGGCCTATCATCATCATTAAATTTGTCCATCCCGCCAATACAGCGAATGCGCCAACGTGGTTTTGCCATGTATAGGTTATATTAGTATAAATGTATGAAATTAAGAAAACGCTTATAATCACGAACCATTCTATTATGTTCTCTGATTGCATTAAATACTGTTTAACGGTCGAGTAGCCAGCTATGCCATATACTTTTCTAAATATTTCGAATATTGTTATACCAGCTAACACCCACCATTGCATTTCAATAACAAAAGGGTTCTTCCTCAATAAGTCTCCCAGTATAGATTGTTTCTGACATAACTCCTGTTCCTGGATCGTCTCTTCCATATCCTTACTCCCATTATAGCAATTGTGTGCCAGAGCCGTTAAAACATAAAGTGTTAGACATAAAACGAAAATGAAACTCAAAAATAATCTAGCAACGTAATATTTACGAATCTTTTCCCATTTGATGTAAAGGAAAGCCGAACATAAGGGATGTAAGAGAACTTCTTTCTGACCTTCGTCAACAAATGTATTAAGATAACTGATCTCACGGGGGTAACAATGCTGAAGAATACTGCGAAAATCAAGTTCAAGTTCCACTTCCCGATTACTCGTTTGCGAATGGTGTAATGTAATAGCGCAATCAAGTTTTCTGGTTACCATAGCAAGAGACGCGGGAGTTTTCCGAGCAATAACATTTAATGCCGAGTTACCCTTCTTAGATCTTGTTGTTACGTCAGCTCCGTGATAAATTAATGTTTCAACGCACGCTGAGAGCCCGTCCAATGCAGCGAGGTGCAACGGTGTAAAGCCGTATTCATCCTTTTGATTTACGTTGGCTCCCCAACTTATCAATGTTTCTATGATGTCACACGCACTATCTGATTTGCCAATTGCTGCATGTAATGGTGTCCGCATATCGAAATCTAATGAATTAGGTTCTGCATTTCCTTTTCTAAGCAACGATTCTACACATTCCAAACTTGCGGATCGAGCGGCGAGGTGTAAAGCTGTAAAACCTCGATGATTCTTTAAACTGGCATCTGCGCCTTTACTTATTAGCAAATCGATACAATCTACAAATCCTCCGTCGGCAGCCAAATGAAGTGCAGTTGATTCTCTATCTCCAACTCGCGTTCTAACGTTAGGATCAGCTCCGGGGGTTTCTAGAAGTACCATAAGGCATTGTATCATACCCAAATCTGCAGCGAGATGAATAGCATTTGTGCCACCCGGTTCTATCAAGTTGACATCGACACCGTGAGATATAAATAGCTTTAGACACTCCACAGAGTTGGCTCTTACGGCGCAGTGAAGGAGACCACCCTCGCAGTTGACATACTTGACTGCTGCGTGGACTGATGCACCTCGGCTGATTAGTAAGTTAGCTACTTGCACTGAATCTCCAAACGCAGCACAATGAAGCGGCACGAAGCATCTTGGCATATAATTGGGATCCACGCCGCACGACAACAGATAATTTGCGCATTCGGTTGATCCGCTAAACGCCGCCGCATGCAAAGGGGACAGGCCTAGCGCGTCAAAGTGTAATGGATCGGCCCCAGTTTCTAAGAGCGGCGGCAATAGATGGTCGAGTTTGAGAAACGCAGTCCAAAAGAGGCATACATTTCTTTCGGCTTCTGATGCTGTTTTGAACGTGTTTACTGCAGATTCCAATGCGATAACTCCAGATTCCAAATCATCCAGTAGACGCAGTCTGCCTCCGACAGCGCGCATTTGCTCGTGAGCGCTTTGACGCAGTGAGTCGCGGCATATGTGCGCAGTTAGGTCCAACGGGGGTTCCTCGAAGCTATCGTACATGTTGGGGGCGCTTTCGGCAGGGGGTGAAGAGCCCGCGAGGACATATTCAAGGTGTCCCATGGAGGGGTAGGCTCTTTCGAGGGATTCCTCGTCGAGGGTGGCGGGCTGAGCAGAGCTGAGCACGCGGGAGACGCGCGGGCGGCGGTCCATGTCCCGCGGGGGCTTGGCGGCGTCATCGGGCAGTGCGGGGCGCTGGGAGCGGCGCGAGTAGAACCACCGCTTGAGGAGCAGCTTGCGCGTTGTGGGCATGCGGGCGGCGGCGCGGGACTGACTGCCGCGAGACTATTGTCCATCAATTGCGGAGATGAGGATGAATCGCGCACCTTTAATGTAAAGACGCATTCACACTCGATCGTTTTTTTTACTTATATTAAACGGCCTTCACATTTTAATTTTTCAAGATTATGTGACTAATGTTTCTTTCTATGAGATAACTAACAGGTCTCGAATTTATGTTACAAGGTTGCCTTGTTGTTTCAACTTTATTTACAAGAACACCTGTATCAACCGTTTAAATAAAGTGTCTAACAAGTAATCTTACTATGGCCGGAATGTATTAGTGAAACTAATAAATAACTTCTAGTGAATACGCTACCTATTTTGAAATAACTAAGTGCGTGATGTGGACTCAAACCCGAACCCTTAACGCGAGAGACATATCTACACTGTGCTAGAACTGTTTTTAAAAAAATATTCTTTGTTCCATAAGGCAGATTATAATTTTTGTTTCAGTAACCAGTCCCTGAAGAGTTTAGAGACTGGTACAGTAAGACTAAGTCAAACGAAACTACCTTCTTGTGCACCCCCTTGGACGCGCACCACTTGAATAACGTATTTTTTTCTTAGTGTAAAGTTATTAGCATTTAAAATCTCTACATATATTAAATATCAGTCGAAATCAATTTACCCTCTGCTGAAATTTAGGAGCAGAAAAGACATATACTTACGTGTTTTTCAGTTTTGATGTTCCGTGGAAGGAAAGGATGTTCCAAAGAAAAGTTAAGGCACTTATTTTGAAACCTAGACGGAGCAGTAAGTAATATGAGTATTTAGAGATAAAAATAGACAGACTAGTGTTTCTCTATTCCCGTTCTAGAATTTAAATAATAAATATCCTTCTTATGTGCCATTTCATGTAACTCATTCCACCTGCGGTGCAGTGTGCCGGTGTCTTAAAGACGGCAAATGAAATTAACAATGCGCGCTCGACCGGCCGTTGCGAGTGTTTGCTCCGTATTTACTAACATTTGTCTTCATATGACATCATTGTTAATGTACTCCTAATTTAAATTCCAATCTCAGAAACACATTATAAAATAAAACTGAATTTAAAAAGAATTTTCTTGTAATTCAACCTTTTTATTAGACTTATTTCACTTATTTAAGCTTAGCAATGGTAATGTGAAGGACTGCACCCACGTCAGTATATTATATTCGTATCTAAATTGTTAGACGTACAGGCATAAATCTAGACTTCAATCTTCCGAATTAACTTATCCGCTTATACTGTATAATTGTCAATTCGTCATAGTATAAAGTTATGAATCAGATATGTTTCAAAATAATGTGGAGACTCAGGCATCACTTGTATCTACAGACACTGAACGTGTCGTGTCAGACAAAAACATGAAAGATATAATACATAATGTATTTATAATATATGTCTGTGAAAACATTGCATAGAAAAACATGACGCTGTTAGACAACGTACGTTAAATGTTTGTAGACATTATAAATGGGGCCAATGCGACAGTTCATCTATTACAACAAACTTACAGGCACCTTTTTTTGGATTTAAATACTAATCTATTTTAAACCATCTTCTGACAGAACCAAAAAGTTATGTCTATTATCTCAATGGGATTTTAGCTTTCCTTAAATAAATACTACTAAAATAATATTAGAAATAAATACTACTTAAATAAATACTACTAAAATGATATTACATAGATGCTTAACTCTTTTAATATTTTTTGAATCCGTATGGCGTTGTAGTCACCATATTGGTGTGATTCAGAGAGAGTTCGAGCGTAGGTCCCGTTCAGGCATACATCTAAATGACAAATTTAGTTAGGATTTCTGTTCTAGTTCTGAATGTATGTGTCTTTATGTACGTCAGTGGTGTCAATATTTTGTGTAAGCATTATTCCTATGTGAACTGAGATGGAATGCCTCATGAAAATGACGTTGGTTGTAGGTACTCCCACTTAGGGGTCACAGTAGCTGAACATGCGGTTAACGATTCCGTAAAGAATTTAAAAAATATGCTAATTGCGTTCTAAGATTAGACGTTCGTCATAATAAACACGAGCTATTTAAACAATGGTGGGACCACTCGTGAGCAACTTTACTTATAAGTTTTTTTATCCTTATAATTCATTGTTATCTTTACGTAAAGTCGGAAAACTGCGCAGTTGGTCCTTAAACAAGTCACGTTGGTAATTGGAGGCAGATTACAAAACTGGTGTAATGCGGTGTTTCCCTGACTTATGTTTTATCGTACATCTTCTACTTTATGGCTACTCTATACCACAATAGAGTACAACATGGTTGTTTGTTGGATATTTTTTTTTTTTGGAACAATAATAACTTTGGGCTTTGGCATTCGCGTGGATGAAAAAATATGGCTTATATTTAATATGTACTCGTGAGTAGATTTGATTTTGTTGTAATTTAAGTATTTCATTAAATTGTTGATTGAAGATTGTCTACTTAGAGAGAATTATAGTTCGATTTAGATAACTGTAATTTTATGTAAGTAACAATTTCGTTCTCACATAGGTAAGTAGATAATTAGATGGACGATGACAATGCTTTTAAAAGTTAAAAAAATAAAACGTTAATGTAACATTATTTTATATTGGATAGCATATAAATCTATACCTAAGTAACATTATTCCTATCTACATAGAACATAGATTCCTCTTAGACGTGATGATTTTGGCAGTCAGGGCGCTCAAATATTTGAGCTGGTCGAGTTATTACGACCATTACGACCATTCGGCCTGACCTATCCAGAAAGTTATAAAATAAAAGGTAAGTACATACTATGTCATTCCAAATATAACCATATTGAAAAGAGGGAGCGGTCACCAGGAACACTCATGTCCGCGCTTGAATTAACCATCAAGCAATGCAAATCACACAAAGCGATCATTCCGGTCGTAATGGATTACAGAACATGATTTCCGTATCACATTGAATTAGCACAATGAGGCCGTTTCAACGAAGGACATGGGAACCCGTGACCGAAATGACACACACTATGGTTTATGTAGGCTTAAAATTTTTTAGAACTTTTTTTAAATACTTCAGACAACTACATACATATAACATGCATGAAGACACACAGTTACATGTTACATAAATTAATAATTTCAACCGAGCTCCATATCATATGAACGCAGTTAAAATACGTTAGGGTACTCTCAATTGATGCATAGATACTTTTTAGCACACGTGTGTATGTAGCTATGAATGTACCTTCATCTGAGTCGTTGCTTAGAACGATACTCAAATACTTAAATATCATTGATATAGGGCTGGTAAGCCTTATTTAAATTTTTAGGTAATCAATGTTTTCGTTCAATTGTATAGTTGTCCAAATCAGATTTGAGTTTGTCCAAAACGTACGCACTTACATACATTTATATACTTAGTTCTAGGCAATTAACTATTTTAATGAATGAGTATAGAATATATAATTATAGCAATGATAGTGTAAAAAAACCCACCTTTGAATAATAAGTGGTAACACTGAGACAAGTACTGTTTCTTACTGCGTTGCTACAAATAATAGAATGCTAATTTGCGCATACCTGCAGAAAATTAGAGGTGCCTGGGAATAGAACCTGGAACTTTAGGCAATCAAGGCTTCTTCTGACGTGACTTATACCTATCGTGATTACGCAATTAATCTTAGAATTCTGTTTTGTAATAATTCTTGTCCAACTAGAACTACATTAACCTATCATAACAGAAGCTATTTAAGAAAACTAGGAAAACAACGTAATAGGAAGTGAGCAATTGCCGTTACCGTAAGGATATCTGCTCCATCCCACGGAGTTATTATGGGGATAAGTATCTTGGAGACACGTGTTGTAATCAGGGAGTTAATGCTCATCTATTATTGTTTACGAACACGTGTTTCGAGAAACTGATCTAAATAATGGCTTTTTATTTTCAATGCTATTCATTTCGTATTCTACGTAAGTTTACATTTCTCATTTTTAAAATGGTTGATTTTTAAAACAGACAGGTAGGACAGGAGGCCGGAAAACCTATACGCAATGTAGATTCTTTTTCCTCATATAATAGAGGTGTAAAACATTTGTATTTTTTAAGTTATGGTAAGAAAAATACACGAATCGTCGCCGCTAAATAAACAAGGTAAGCAGGGCACAAGTACATTCTAAATGAATATAAAGACAGATATAACTTTAAAATATTTATTGATATACAGGGCTTACGCACATAGATAATGTACAGTTGTTCAAATAATTAACATAATTACAATTATAAAGAAAAGTGCATTTCCACGAAAAATCACAAAGAGCTCGATACATTTTGTAATGAAAGACGAAGATTAAATCCGTTACAATTATTATGACGTTAGAGTGATGTAAAAATACAAAAGTCGATAATTAATATTATACATTAAAATAAACAGTACACATTTTTGGATTAAATGTTCTCTTCTATTTAGACTACGATACTAACTATTAAAGCTAACCATCAACACACTAACATAAATTAATCATTTATTTACAAAATTATACAATTCACCTGCTAACGATAAAATACACTGTCCATTATTTAGAATTACAAAAATATAATTGTAATTAAGGTTTACAATAATCAGAACTGCGATAGGTTCATTTATTTATTTAATAATATTAATAGAATGACATGTTATGGCATGGCACACAAAGTAAGGTGAGGGTGATTGCCGGTTAACGATATGAGGAAAATGAGTTATTTAATGGGTTAACATTCTAAGATGATAGTAAATATAGGGTAAATAGTGTAATAATAGGGTAACATCGTCGTTCGTGTCGAAAGTTCGTGACAGCTCTAACGGCCACAGTTAGGGCAAAACTTAGTCATTGAAACACTACAAAATATTTGTGTAATACTCTTAACATAATAATAGTACACAATATAATCGATAGTAAAAAAAGGTGCTTGAATTGCAATTTTTTCGGGGAAAAAATTTGCAATCGTGCAAATGTTGGGAAGTGAAGTGTGTAGCGTGCAAAAATGGACTCAGGCCGGCTGAGTCGCATAGACGTTGGGTGGGGGTTGCGTACCGCACTTCAGATTACCAATTTCATAAATGGGTACGTAATCCTAAATATTTTTATAGATAGGAAGGTTTGAATGTTATATCTTTTAAACTGCCACCTGCCACCAATGTATTTATCAATATTTTTAATACTCACTATACATGACGCTAAAAAAAAAAGGACTGAAGAATTAAGAAGCAAGACGATTACAAATTTTAATCGGTAGAGACACCTTTGACGTAATAAACATACATTTTTTTTCAATGTTAAAGATTATTTTATTAGACGGATATATGAATATGGTGGCATCATTTACATAGTTTTAGGTGGCCTGTGCACCTCATTGAAGAAATTGGAGATCTAAGTGTGACTGGGAACAGCAATCTTGTGAGTTGTGCAGACACATACTGACATCTGGTTGCAGATGTTTGTCAGTATCGACTTGCAAGTGCAAAAGTATATAAAATTACTTATAACATAGCTGAATCAGTAATATTCTAATACCAACGGAGCTTATAGTAAATACGGAATTGTTTTGACTAAATATATCCCACTATTCTAGTTTGATAAAATAGCTGTTTTGAGTCATTACGTTAAATGCAAAGTACATTTATTTTACTATATGAAGGGACATGCCTTATTTAATTTATTTTGTAATCGTTTAGAATTTACAAGGACGGTAATTTTAGGTCGTAAATCTTCAACAATTATTATAAATATATTTTGTCGTAGTGTTGATACGTAACGACACATGTAGTTTCAAGATCATCAGGTTACTTGTTACAATGCTGTTACCGATTAGGAGTGTAGGTGGCGCCACATGTTACTTATCCTTGGGACCGAGTTTAATGGCAGAAAACTTGAAACCGTAAAAAGACCGAAACTAGTAGTCTAATCTTTGTTATTATAAGTATCGCAAATCGTGTACTTGTAACGATAAGTGGCGCCACCTACATTCGCTGTTGCTAACGCTGCGTTGGTTTTCTTCACGCCTTGGATTCGGACCACTGAATATTTGCGGTAACAAGATCTCTACAAGAGATGTCTCGTCCTTGGGATGAAAAAGCACCCGGGACGTTTCCCGTTGCCGGCGGTGCCGTGCCGCTTTGGACTTGTATCGGCTGCACATGTAGCGATCGTTCGCGCTCGGGTCGGAGACGGCGCCAGCTAGCGCCGCGGTCGCTGACAGTTGCCGACCGGCAGCTACAATGTCAGACGGCGGAGTACTTGCAGCCGTCGTCGCCCGAGTAGCAGTGGTGGCAGTGCAGGCGGCGGGCGCGCACGCGCACGTCTGCGCCGGCGCGGCCGTCGCCCAGCGCCGCGCCGCACACCGCGCACGTGAAGCACCACACGTGGTAGCACAGCGACAGCGACTCGATTATCATCGCCGCGCCGCGACCTGAGCGATTCAAACATGTTTCTCTAGTACGCTACAGGCATGTGGACGTACAGGCATGCAGACTATACCTTTGAGGTTTGCGATGTAAATTTAAATATAGAACTCTTGGTTCAGTTCTGACGGAACCACCGTTGCATCTATTTTTGTCTAATAACTTGTACAAAAACTGAAACACGCTCAATGGCTTAATAACGCTTAGCCCTTATTTTTTTAAAATAAATTTAATAATGTTTTTTGGAATGGAAACGGAAATTAGAATAACGTTTTATTTGTATTTATTTATATAGGGATGAATCTAACATTCGCACGCACACTCTATCTCACACACACACACATCCATCCATCCGCATGCTCATTTGCTACTGCTATAATATAATAAGAAATACGCATACACGCGCACACACACAATTATGCATTCATATGTAGACATAAACATTAACAAACATAAAACTGTAGCATTGTACATAGTTTTCATTTATTTCAAATAAAATAACTCCCTCAGTCATAAAAGTTACACCATTCTAAGTTAAGAAAAATATAATTTATTAGATGTACAAGTCAAATATTTAAAAACATTATTATACAGACCGAGCTCCTCCCCGCAGTGGGAGCACTTCCTCCTGCCGCTGACGCTGAGCAGCTTCTCCTCGCGAGGCGCCTCCAGCCGCGGCACGTCCGCCCGCGCGCGCCCGTTCTGTGTCATCGCCTGTTGGCTGGAAACATTTAGTGTAGTTTAGCAACACGGCTTTAGCACACTTCTACGTTCAGGGAGTTTAGGAAGGGACTGTTCTATCTTAACCATAGATTCCTTAGTAACGCATCTGCAGCGGATCTCATATAGGACTCCAATACTATCTAGGGTTAATTATGTTCAGATATATCAACGGTAACGACCACCTCTCAGGCGAACGGCATATTTATTTACTAAAGTGCGGTAGCTCAAGGTAACTTGGTATCACTTACCTGGTGGTCATGGGGTGGCCGGTGTGCAAGTTGTGTGCCGGGGCCATGTCGTGATAAGAGTGCCTCTGGTTGCGAAGCTTGTTTCTTTGCTCTTCTATCCGACGCTGTTCAGCTTCCTATAAATGTGAGCAGCAGTTGTATATTAGGCTATGTCAAAACCAAATTTAATTAGACGCAGATCAGGCTATTCCACGAAGGCAGTAATACGCTCTGGCTTATCTGTTTCGGCGTCACTGTCACTGCACATCTTGATGTAAGTTAAGTAATGTAATTTATTTATCGTTTACAATTAGAGATATATTCGCTTTAAAATGACTTATATTATCAGTTACAGTATTTTTTAAATATGGAAACGCTGCATGTGTATGTTTGTCGTAGTGCTTGTGTTTGTTGTTTTGTATGTATATGTGTTGCGAGTTGGCCTTTAACTGCCTGAATATATGCATTTCTGAGTGCATTTATTTTTCTCCGTTCATTTGTGTGTGCGTCTGCGTGCATTGCCTGCAGGTGTGCATGTGTATCTGTATCTGTTTGTGTGTGTGTGCGTGTGTACCTGTATGAGCCAGTGCTGGTTGTAGTTGTAGTTGGCGGGCTTGTGCCGCGGCGCGCCGCGCGCCTGCAGCCAGTCCGCGTTGGACAGCAGCTTGTGCGTCGGCGCCGCGCTCAACGCCTGCACACGATGGTCATTACATTATCATTATCATATATCATATCAATTACATCAAGTATGTCTGTCATTTTCAAATGCAATGTCACCAAGTAAACACATATTTCTTTAAAAATGTAGTAATTCAAAGCGAGATCGATATCTGTAAAATCGATTAAAATCAAATCGGATTTTCATTGACGTTTTAATAAAGATGGTAACCACGGTCACAATACTATCTATCGTCTTAAAAATAGGTTCGCAATGCTTACCTGCAACGTATGCCTGGTCATCGGATGGTACTGTCCGTTGCTGTTAGACTTCTGCCGCAGTTGAACGGCAGTGCGGTCCACATTCACGTACTCCACCGCGGACGGCACACGGCTGCTTCTGAAATATTATGTTTTTAAGTTTATATTACCTCGTTGGTTTATTGTACATTTTTTTGTAGTTGCTGACCAATTGGAAATAATTTTGATTAAAATCGCTGTAATTGGAAAAAAATAATGCTCACATTTAAAATGACAGAGATTATTGATATTGGTCTCTTACCTCATAGTAATCTCCCTCTCAATGGACTCCCGACTCCTCGGCTTAGGGGGCAGCACTGGCTGCGGCGGCCTCATCACGTTCGGCACTTGTCGTCTAACCTCGGCAAACTTCGCCTTTTCATCGTACAGCACCTTTCTACTCTCTTCTACGCCGAAGTGACTCTGTATGTGTTCCTCTGATACGAACGGTTTCCTTTTCAAATTCTCGTCGAATATAGGTTTCTCTGGTTCGACGGGTACTGGTTTATAGTTCTCGCTAACGAGTAGGTTCGGCATTGAATGTCTATAGTTGTTGTTCACTGCCTTGATTTGTCTATTTTGAGGTTTCTCCGGAGTACTGACCGATGATATGTCCTGAACGGATTTTTGCATTATCCTATTCTGATCCCTTATTAGATTCTCCCTTTGCCTTTTCAATTCTTCTTGTTCCAATTGTAAGAGTTCTCTTTCGAAACGCAGTACTTCCTGTTACGGTTAGTTAGACTGATTAGACAATTCATGATGGAAGTTTTGAGAGTTAGTATTTAGTGGTGGTTATAGTGACGCTCTGAAGCTAGCGTGAGTTAAATGAAATTATGTAACTGTTTGAATGGATTAAACAGCACAATGTTCGGTTCACATTTAAATATTGATAAAGTGGTGATTATAAGTAAATTTTTCAATCAAATAAGATTGACATCAATGCATGCAGAAAATGTAGAATTATTATAATTTAATTTTTGACCACAATATGATTTTTATTATATTATTTACAAATGTTTTCATTAAACCAAACATTGTTAATAGAACAGCTTAGCAATTCGGACGGACCGCATACTTTTGATTTAACAATAGCATTTTTAATGTCGGACATATTTTTTTAAATCAATAAATCTAAGTAAAAAGAAACAAGACTAATAAAAAAAAAATCCATATATAAGTTCCAAAACGAATTAAAAAGAAAATTTTGTATTTTTTTTTATTTCAATCATCAAAGCTTTTTATTAAGCTTACCCATTATGAAAAGTCCATCTACGTTAAGTTGTGCCTCTTTAACAGCGATACAAAAGTACGCGGTGCGCATGTGAGTGTATTAGCAGTGTAAAACATCAGTCACCTTGGTGCCCTCGTCCCCCCCCGCGCCGCGCCCGCCGCCCGCGCGCCGCCCCCGGCCGCCGCACATCTTGTTATTTACACACAAAATGCTAGTGAGCTTGCGGAACCATTATATTTGTGTTTGTGTTCACTTTCGTAATGATTTTTTGATTTAATGTTGTCTAAAACTTTGTTGAAGAACTTAATAACAGTAGGAATAATAATTGAATCGGTGAATTATTAAGTTTTGAAACAATGAGTGCAGTACCATCTAAAAATTGTGTAGACTAACATTTTATACATACGAAAATTAAAGAATTATTAGTAATGACGCATAAAGTTAAAATGAATATTAAAAAAATTGATTTCTATTAAATTTTGAATTGCCAATGTTTTTAATAATTTTGGTACACAAAAATATAATGTTTCCTTCATGGAGGTTAACGGTAATGAAAATTTATTAAGAAATGTATGTATCAAACTGAACTGACACACAAAACAATAAAATGTAAAATAAAATATATAACAACTTAATTTCATAATTTATTGCTATTTCATATTCCATGCAAAGCGCATCACAGCTAGAAGTGTACTACAAGGTGCAAATGCAAATAAAAGGCTGTATATTGTGATATAAATAATTTTTATTAACGTTAGAAATCATACATTCTAGAAATCTAATCAAATCTACTGACAGTCTACTAACTACCACAGTATACAAAACTACTCCAAGAAAAGTAATTACTATATATAAAGAAAAAAAGAGAAGCATTAAAATAAGCTTTTGTAATTATTTGCAGCATTTCAAAAGAAAATTTCCACTTTATTAATCCAAAACCAGTGGCGAATTCGAAATGTGTTCCTTAGAAAAAAAACTACTGCATTACATAATAAAATAGGTACAGCCCACATCCCACCTTTGGGCAATCGTCTCCGCTATCAATCGATCGATAGGGAGCCGTAACAATAAATATAATATACTTAAACTATTTAACAGAGATAAATATTTCTTTAAAATAGGAAGAACTAACAACTGATAGATATATTTCCTTAAATTTAGTCGTTCGAAACTATACATTTTATGAACACAAGATGAAAGATTAGTGGTTTCCAGCGATCCACGATACAAATGGTGTTACATAAATAGCGGAGTCCCATAACCATTAATAGTCAAAGCTGCTGCTGAAATAACTTCCATAACAATTAAGAAATAAGGTACATATTGCTGTCTTACATTAACTTTATATACATTTCTTTACACGGCCTCATAAGCATTCAGATAGCTTTACAAAATTCTAGCATTAAACTTTCCAATATTTATAAACATGCTGAACTATTAGCATACAAAATCAACGAATTTGGAGAAAATAAGTCGAGTAGCATTAATAATGAAATAATAACTACAAAAGAAATTCGAGACGAAATCTCTTTAACCCAAAAAGAAACTAAAACTATGCTACGAGATCTACGTTACACAATAAATCAAATGACGATATATACATAGATAGCAAACTTTAGAAATATGATAAATTAGCCTAATCCTTTGGGTATTCCAAAGGTGATTAATACCTTTATCTTTAAGTTATCGAATTGACTACTCCTATTAACAAAGCTAACGTTTACTTTGCGAATGTTTTGAGCGGTAGGCACGAAACCTGAGTTGGGATTTTCTACACATATTTTAGCGTGGCACAAATCTGATTTTAATCTTGAGCCAGGCTTTCCAAATTATTAACCAAAGTACTTTAATATCATCAATGCTATTAAATGCTATTGATTTATAAAAAAAATGACATCAACGTTCGCACACTTAGGTTTAAGTTTCTGAATTGTCAGCAATCTGCTTGTTTTTTTGGTCTTTAATCTCTTGTATTTAGCCAAATCTCAATAATTCATTCTTAGGTAACTTTCGCTTAAATTTTTATAAATACATTCGCTTGTAATGCAATGAGCTACTAAGCTTCCTGTATAATTATTTATTTTCAAAAACGACTCCTTAAACTCAGATAAAGCTCAAATTCCGCGCCGTAATCACTATGGATAACATTATCTTCACTAATCGCATTTCATTCCCTTACCTGTTGCTGCTGTAGCTTCTTATCCAGATGATCGATCTTGTCGTCGGCTTCTACTGTCTCAGTAAGACCAGACAGTTTAGTAGCGAGGTGATTGTTGAAGGTTTGTTCAGATTTCTTTTTAGCACTCTCTTCTTCGTCTGATGTCACTGTCATGTGTGTGTACGGCTGGAATGACGTGTTTTAATTATACAAATACGAAAACTATTTTGGGCGCAAGTGAATCAAAGTAACGGAAATAACCTGCTGTTTAGTCTATTCGTATTTAATGTTGTCATTTAATTACGTTATAATTTAGTAGTCGATAAATATAAAATAACATTCATATATATTAGTTACTACTATATTTATAAGAGATTACGAGATCAAGGCAATGATAACGACGATTTGGACATTTTTATCAACTTATCATGTAGTTAAATAAAATCAACATCTATACAAAAATCTTTATCAACGTAAACGACTCATAATGATGTTAAAATTTACGTACTCTATGACTAATTTGCTATCGCATATCTTACCTCGCTATTCTGTCTGCTGTGCGGATTGGATGTCTCCGGCGACGACTGACCTTTGTACCAAGCCTCAGCTGACGGTCCCCTATCTACGTCCACGCCAGAGTCCCTACTGTCTCTTAACTTCGCATCCATATCATGTGACAAGGTCTTCTTGTAGAGGAGTTTCTCTATTTTGGTCTCTTCTTGTAGGAAAGAAGTGATGTCGGGGCGCGGTGCTAGTGTCAGGTCGACGTCTAAGTAGCTGTCGTCAACTTGGCCCTCAATGCCAAGGAAGCTGGTGCGCTTGTTCCGAATTTCTTTTTTGATGCGTCGTGCGGAGCTTGTATGTTTGAAGTTTCCCTTAAGATTCAAAATGAAGTCTTTGAAATTGATAAAGCATTAAGTTAATTTTATATTCGCAAGTACAGAATTTACTGTGCACTAAATATAAAGAGTAACCAAGTTGAGAATGTAATAAAACTCTATTGGAAAAGTAATTATTACAGTTTACTGTTTTTAACGTTTCATGAACGAATACTTACGTTCCCAAGCAATTCATCTACACCATTGTCTTCCATGGGTGGCGGCGGAGGTTTCTCTTTCGGAGGTTCAAGCACGTTGGATGGCAAATCCAATGAAAAAGCTGCCCCATCTGTTGCTGAGTTTTGGTAGAATATATCTATGTTCTCATACAAAGGTGTCACAGACACTTTGTTATCGACATCGAAATCCAACAATACATTCATATTTTCTACATTATTGCTATCCGGCTTGATCTCATCTAATTTGTGATCAGAATCCTCCATCGTATCAATAGTAATGTTATCTTCTGAATCTAACTCTTTGAACGCTAACTCTAGGGCGTCTATAACCTGAAGAGTTTAAAGAACATGATTAGAAACAAATATTTTTTTTAAAACATCAATAACATCAACGCTTCAAAATATAAAAATAAAAGCACAAATTAATATAAAATCACTGTAAAACAAAATAATAAGATTATAGGACACATGCGAGAACATAAAATAAGCATCATGGCACAGTTAGCACAGTATGCGGCGGAATGCGTGTTAGAATGAAGCGCAAACTCTACGTAGAACTTGTCTTACCTTGTTAACCCATCACCCAAAGCTGACGCAAGGTTCCTATCGATAAAGATATTTTAAAAACAACATCAGTACAATTTTACGAGCATTGGCAAGGAGCCTATTCTGCGAACGACGTTTACCCTACTAAGCCATAATCGGAAGATATGGCATGTTTGCTAAAGATATGCTTCTCGTTGATAAGGGAATTGTTTTTATCATACTCAGTAAAGTGGCGGATTCTGATTTCGCACGTATTTAGCTCAATTTACATATATACTTTACCTAGGATAATGAAGTCTAAAGATGGTGTAAATATGAGAGGGATATACAATATTTACATAAATAAAAGACATACATAACAATGTAACATATATTTTCGATATAATGAATTTACAGATATCACTTTAAAGAACAAATTTACTAAATGGTGGTGATTATGAAGAGTGTTTGATTCTACTTTTTGTTCTATTTTGATAATATCATGATTTATGTAATGTGTCTAATGGGGTCCACATTTACCCTGTTTATCTACTAGTACAAATTGAATTAATAACTTAAATTGTTTGTCTACTTCCACTACAGCTTAACATTACGTTTTTTTAACACATGAATTTATTAGATACAACGTGAAGACTAATCGTATTATAAATACTGTTAAGGTATGATGTATGAGAATTAGAAAATTAGTATACCAAATATATTTAATGTAAGGCATTTTCTAATGTAGGTATAATAAGGGTGGGTTGGAATCGGAAGACCGGAAATCGTATCAGAATATACGAGATCATAAAAATTCTATAAAATTTACTGACCATCACGTTATTTCTCATCTAACTTGCTAAGCAATACTGAGAAATCGTATGGCTATATATTGAAAATTATTAAGACCCTAGGCCCTGTTAGGCACTTTCCTTGACACTAGTGTTACTAGAATTCATCGCAGATTTAACTGTTACCTTGTTATTAATAAACAGAATAGTTTTACGTCTATTGGGCTCTATACAACGTTTGGTTCTTTTTTCCCAAAATGGATTAGAATCTTGAGTATTACTTACCGCTACATCATTGTTACCTGTATTGGTGGCTATGTCGCTTTGGTTAGACTCGTGAGCGTTGTGAGATGTAGAATGATTGAGATGAGATATGTCGATACCTACAATCTGATTATCTGGCGAGCATTTAGATGACGCTACATCAAAAACGTTATGAGTTAGTGAGTCGTGGTTATCGCTAAATGTTCTAAGCGTTTCAATGGAATTCTTTGGTGAAATGTTAGTAGTAGTTGTAATATTAGAGACAGTTACCATTGGCATGCTTTTGCTGTTAGAAGTGTCGTTAGTACTAATATCGTTAGTGTTAGAATTGTTTCCAGCACCAGTGTTTAGATTATTGCATATTTCATTCAAGTTCAAGTGTATAGTCATCTTCCCCTGAAACACCACAGTATCGGTGTCTGACGAAGTGGATCCAGGCTCATTGAGACTTACACTAGAGTCCTGATTTTCTAAACTCTTTAATGTATCTTCATCTTCTTTGTCCATTTGTATTTCGGTCACATCGTCGGTAACACTTAATTCTTCCGGTTGAGACACTGCTTGAAGATAGTTGCTAGCACTGTCACTATCTTCAGTTTTACTATCCTGTTCTTCAGCTTCTTCCACAATAGGATCTGCTGTTACAGTTTGGACAGGTTCAGAAGTTAATTCGACAGTTTTCGTTGGTTCCAATGTCATAATACTATCTTCATTAGAAGATTCGTACTCGGAAACTTCAATCATAGGTTCTCCAATGGGAGAAGCTACTTGAGTCAAATCTGCGATATCATCCGCGGGTACGCACGAATCTCTGGCTGTGTGTATTCCACTGTCTTCAGTTTCGATGTCACTAGGAACAGTGTTATTTTGCAAATCAGCACAATCAAAATCTTCTAAACTCTGAACTCTCTCAAAGGAGTTTGGAGAAGACTGTCCGTTGATGTCCAAGCTATCAAGAGAGCGGCAAAAACTCTGCATTTGGTTCTCAATGCCTGACAAATTTGTTTTCATACAATTATCAGAAAGTTTATCCTTGGATTCGTCGCTGACGTTTGTATCCGCCGATTTATTGTTTGCGGCGATTTCGTCTTCGACAGATATCTTAGGTATCTCTTTATTTTTAGCAGCATCTAAACAAGACAGCCGTTCTTTTAGACTCATCGATACATCTTTAACTTCAACTTTAGTAAGTTTTACTTCTTCTTCAGATTTTTGTGTCTTTAAACTAGAGAGTCGTTCTTTTAGTGATCTTGTATTACTTAGGTCTCCATTAGAAAGCCGCTTTCCTTTATCAACTTCAGTGGAAGCAGATTTGACTTTTTCAAGAGAAGACAAGCGCTCTTTTAGAGGTCGCACTTCTGTAGGTAACTTCGTCAGGTCGCTTGTAGACTTTTGCACATGCATTTCTTCCGTGAATTTCTCTAAACTAGACAGTCTTTCCTTTATAGACCTTTTGTTTGAAATATCAGGTAATTTTGGTTTATTTGTTTGTGGCTCTTGAGAGTTTTCTCTCTCAAATTGTTCTCTTCTCTTGTGAATATCGACTTTTGGTAAGTCTTTTTTCTGATTGTTGTTTTTGGTGTCGTTTACTCTTTCTTGTTGGAAGGACGAAAGTTTCTCCTCAATTTTGTTGCTTACAGTCGTCCTGATTCTGTTTACATCACCGTTACTTTTGTCTGGTGATTTTTCCTTGAGGTTGTTGTTGACGACCGTTTTAACAATGCTACTGTTAGTTTGTGATATAATTCTAGATTTGTAGCCCTCTATGGCACCCTCGTATGTGTACTCTTCGGGTTCGGGAGAGCTGATAGTCGTGGTCGTGCAGGTGTCGTATTCGTTGGCACTTGAGCCGAGTTTGCGGGTGTTATCGCAGTTAGACATATTGTCCACGTCTGAGTGGTTTTTGTCAAGGTCCATTCCATCGCTCTGAAAACATAATAAAACATTACATTTACTTTAAATTTTATTTGCATTAGTGTATGATACTTATATCTAATCAAATATTCCATAATGCTAAAGTTTAAGGTGGTCAGTATTTCCGTTGAAAATATTTTGTACACACATGTGACAATTTTTTAATCATTATTTTTTAAAATTATTTATTTATTTTTGATTATCTGTCACATTCAATATAAACTCATCGTATGAATACGTCACAAAGTTCTAGACGCGATCTCCGGGCAAGAACATGTTATATTAGAAGCATTACTTACAGCCAAACTGTGTGTGTCACAGTCTTCACTGAGGCTGCTCTTGGTGCTGGAGGTGCCGATGCCCAAGTCGCTGAGGTCGTGGCCATCGTCTTCTGTGTATAACGCCAGGGGATTCCGCCTTCGACGCCCCGCCCTGGAAATCAAACACATTGACATGAGTCACGTTACAGAAATAATGGAGATGCATGCAGATGAAGTCACTTTCGTCTGGTGTAAAATTGACTCTTGTACTAGTAAAAGTATATCTGTCTATTATATCTAGACCTAACCCGGAACAAGATAGCATTTCTAGAGGTAGCATAACCGTTTTTAACGTGATGTTACAAATGCTGTTGCTGTTGTTGTTGCTGCCCAAAAGGGCTAAATTGAAAAGATCTGACTTCACCATATTTTTCAAACCAGAGTCTAGAATTTCAAACAGTATTGTTTATACAAGTCAGTTACGAAGTATTTAAAACAATTGCAAGGATCCGACGCATGATCTTCTAACTATATACTTGAGGCTGTTTATTCCCAGATTCCTAGAGACTGTCGGCATTAGCGCAAAGAATAGCGTGATGCCCACAAAGCTATCTCTAAGTACATCCTGGAATAAATTGTTCCCCGTAAGGCTACACCATTATCCCATATACTGAACCGATGCATTATTGATGGCTTCCTATAAGGTTTACTTTAAACACAGAAAATGATTTTGCGGGAAATCAGTGTTGCAACCGTGCGCATATGTTTGGTATGGTGAGCATAAATTTAATATTAAATGTGACGGAAACATTTGAAGGTAATTCTATACCTGATTTTTTCGCATTTAATACTTAAAATAGAAAATATTCGTAATTTACCACAAACTATCAACCGTATGTCACTGAAAGCTAGATTCACTTTTTTCCATGCATTACATCTTCAGGTTTAACAGCACATAGATATAGACGAAGATTATAGCTAGCAGTAGGTGTTCATTTGTTACATTTATTATCTAAAGATATCATAAAATATTATTGTTTTTACCGTTTGACTTTGCCACAGCAAAATACCATGCTTTTTGTATAAGTTAAAAAAGAACTAAAAATTTTATTGCTTTCTTTACCTTTTGCCTTTGCCAAAGCAGCTGAACATCACTTATTTTATCAGAATTTAAAGGTAAACTGCGTACTTCTTACACTTGTGTGACTAAGTTAGATTTAATCTTGTAATTATTAATAATGAGCAGTCAGCTCTGATTCACGTCAAATGCGCCGATGCTAGCCTAGGGTTTACAACAATTTCTAGACAAATTGTAGTATTTCATTAACAAATGAAAATGGAAATTAGTTAAAGAAACATATATCCGTTTCTAAATGTATCTATCACTCTTGAAAAAAACTAAAATGTTACCAAAGCAGATAGCCTGAGATAAAAACATTATTTTTCTATATTTACTTTAAATATCCTTCATATGTAAGAAAAAAATTTATTATTGAGTAAATCCTTAATATTTATTTAAAAATATATAGCCCGCACCTAATGTAATGAAAAGTGAGTAAAACACTGCATTATTTGACAAGTTTGACAACCCTGGTCGCGACCGGGTTAGTCAGGTCCACGTCACCTCCGTTTATCATAAGTCCACGGAAGATTACCAGATAACTGTGTTTATTCTATGCTTCAAATGACCTATTGACTGAGTACTATGTAAATATCTTAGTAATTTTCCAATTAACAAGGGTATGTAACTATGTCCTATCTGGAAAACATGATAAGGAGAGAAAGGACAAAGTAGATAGTGTCGTTAAGTGTCTTGTAAAACTTGTGCCACAATCCTTTGTGGCTCAATTGTGAGGATGCAGCCACCATATTATTTCTATCCATTAGCAGATGTATCTGAGCTATTGTATGATAATTCGAACGGTATAGAATGAGACAAATATATGTATGAAATGTATTTATAAGCAGTGATAGCGTGGTTGAAACTGGGCCTATCAATCAGGGGGTTCGAAGTTTGAACCTCTAATTTTTATAAAGCTATGTGCGTAATAGAAATTAATGATCACTTGCTATAATATTTGTTTTTTACTCAGTGTACCAAATTTACGAACTCGCACTCCGCCAGCGCGGTGGACTATGGCCTACACCCCTCTGACTCTGAGGAAAGATTCGTGCCCAGCAGTAACACAGTAATGGATTTACAAGAGTATAGTAATAACACAGATCTTCTATTATAAGAGACACTTCTCGGCTAAGAAGGCTTTTCTATTCGCCTTTAAGACTAAGGTCATTAACCATACTTTCCATTCCCAATCCGCATTGGAACAGCATGGAGAATGCTCTAAGCCTAATTCAGTTGAAGTAATAAACTCACGCTACGTAGTGAAACTTAAAAGTTGCAATCAAAAAAGCGACATTTGCTCTATGCGGCGGTCAGGTGTAGTGCAATCGGGAATTTCCCCAAATTTTTTTTATAAGACTGCTGTAGCAAAGGAGCTCCTGATGGAACCACTTAATGGTAATTGGTCACTGCCGTCTATGGATATCTGTAACCATCTCCATATTGAACAGGGATTCTAGCTGAAATCGATTACAGATGCTTTGCCAATTGCCACTTATGGACTAAGATGTATAGCATCAACACAACTTAGAGAAATACAGGCATCATACGCGAGATATGTTATCAATCATAATAAACATAAGCTTAGATTTATAGACAGCTTTCATATGTACAATATAGCCTACGAGCCACGCGGTTCTATGCACCTGTCTATCGCGTTACGTGAAATGGCTTGTCGAATATTGATAACTGGATAAACCGGTATCTTCAAGGCGAATGTCAATCATTGGTGTCATAAACACCTTTCCGCTAATAAATCGTATAACATATAATGTGGTGTGCGACGATGTTGTGGCAAATTTCTATTTTTATGGGCTTTATGCATTGTATATGTAATAGTATGAAATAGAATAGAACATAAACAGTAATATTGTAACTTCGCACTGTTTGTTATAAACATACTATTCATTGTTTAAGTAAATATTTTAGTGCTCAAAGTAAACTTTTTTTATTTTATCATATACGCAGGAGGAGAGTGGGGTATACGGAAGTAATAATAGTGGAACAGAGGGGATAGATGGACACTGAATTTAAATGCGGACGGAACCGCGGCGCACATCAAGTAACATAAAACCTTAAAACGAGTGGCGAAAACTTTAACCTAAAATCTATTCCCCTTGGCGGATATGTGTATCCCACATATTTTGTCGATATTTCCAGGATATCAAACAGGAGTATTTACTATCATTGCGCTTATTACTCAATGGTCATCTGTACGCGAAAAGAAAAGTGAAAACGAGTCAAAACAAACGGCAGACGGCCCAGCACTTTCGCCGTAACACTTTTGGACATTTAAATAGAAAGCCGCCCAATTACATAGGCACACTGATTTATGATAAACAATACATAACACGGGTATATAATATACGTGATCGATGCGATGCTGGTTATGCGGTCGATTGGAGTTTAGAAAGGATATTATAAAATACCATTCAAAAAGCAAAATGGAAAAATGATGATATAAATTTTAAATTATCATAATATTATATATTTCGAAGGTGGTAGAACCCATTGTGGTTCGACTCCGGCGGCACCACCGCCACATTTATTTCTGCCTAATAACAGCAGTGTTAAGCGCTACTGTATTATGGTTTAAAGAGTGTGGTAAGAAGACTTGCTAATCCGAGGCATTCCCGCTTAGTTCTCATGGGTAGCAACGCATTTGTAATCGACTTCAGGTAGGATCTAGATTAGATTTAGATAGATTAGATTCTAGTCTTATCTGGGGTGGATTACATATTTCCACGGGCGGCAGGTGCCACTTACCTTCAGGAGTAGTACATGCTCGTTTCCTACATCATCATATAAAAAAAATCCCGAAATTTCGGATGGTATTGAGTTTGCGTGCATAAAATTAAAACCTCATGTGATTCTTATACTTACGTTAACTAATCGCTTCTTTGCTTTAATA
>DWRA01000399.1:0-25656 GCA_018250295.1 Spathilepia clonius | reverse complement strand
TGGTCGACTTCAGTTGGGATTCTGGTCTTATCTGAAGTGGATCACAAATGTTCATGGGCGGCAGTTGCCACTTACCACCAGGTGGAGTGTATGCTCGTTTCCTACTCAATAATATATAAAATTGTGTACCGCCACCCATGGACGTTTGTAATGTACCCAGATAAGATTAGTTTCGTAACTGAGATCGACCACTGATGCTTTGCTTCCCTTGAGAAGTAAGTGGGAACGCTTTGGATAAGTATGTCTTCCTTACTACACTCTTCAACAATGAATCCAGCAGCACTTAATGCTGCTATTATAAGGCAGAAATAAGCGTGGTAGTGTTGCCTCTAGAATCGAACCACAAAGAATTCTACCACCTTATGGCAACTGAAATTGTATTTAGTTAATAATACCAGGCGCAATTTTGCCTTTTTAAAACTTAACTTTTTAAAATCTTTTTTAAAACTTACGAAAACAATACTTCGTAATAATCCGTTACCAACCTGTATGATGGTACATACATATATATTTTAAAAAGTATAGCATGTACCACCCTCCCTTTCACGTAGGAGATATGCGCATGCAAAAATAATATATACACCACCATACATATCTCCACTAATACATGTTTCGCTCAAACGGTGGATCATCAGGGTAAGTTGAATCTACGATATTAAATCGTTAAGCAACGTAACTTTATATGAGCCTATATTCATTTGTTGTAATTTCCTTTCAAAACAACGCGGTTTATTTATTATTATTTTTAATGATTGATTTACGATTTCCGTTGTTGAATTTAATCTAATCATATAACGATTTTAGTATTAGATACGGATTTTATCAAGTACCCAATCAATGGATTAAATAATGATATAAAACAAGATATCTTTACACGTGGATTTCCTGTTTAGTCCTTAAGTGTGTTTTGGGGAAATTATTTGCATTTGGTCCATTCCTTAAATGATTTAGGTCACTTCTACTCACTTAGTATATTTTGGACTTGCTCTACGAGTAACTGTACGAAGTTAGTAGCATATTTCACCACGTAAACTAAGTGCGTTGCTTTAAGCATTTATGGCCGTCCTAACGTAGGATTCCAATCCTTTGTGGAATTGTCAACAGGTCCATATGTGACAGTAGCTTTTACCATCAGGTAAGACTACTAGCTTATTTTCTATTACGCAAGAAAACACCGCATATTTCTCCTTTAGAAGACGACGAAGAGCGACAATCATCTTACGCCCGATATCAATGACTAATCTATCCAATGTTTTGCCTACCAAAAATCGAAAATTTGTCTACTAGACTAGTCAAATTTCGATCTTTGATGGGAAAAAATTAGATAGATTGATTTTCAATAACGAGCATTAATTCTCAGGAGTACAGGATCGGCAGAACTCATGTTCAATAATTCTGTGGTTTCAAATGTCCATTTACTGCGTATATACCATCAGGTGGACTGCATGCTCGGTTGCTACTTCACTGTTAAATGAATAAAAGAGACATCATAGAAAACTCTCTCCCCATATTTTTCAAGTTACATTTCGTAGGGTACCATTGAACCTCGTTACACGACAATAGTGTGGATGATTTAATCAATTGTTGCGTCGGGAGCCGAACGTTTCCGCTTTGTATTTTTATTGCTGTTAAATTGAGAAGTTATGTTGTTTCTAACAGTATTAACAGTGGTGTCAATGATAGTTAACATCACTAGTCGACTTTGTAGGTTCCTAACAATGATTTCGTTTACTGTCAACACGCGTGACACATAAATTAAAGTTTTATGTAAAATATATACTACGCTACATTAAAAAAGGACATATTGAAACTCACGAAAATTCGCGAGCATAGGTGATTAAATAAAAAAAATTGTAATAAAATTAAATAACTTACCGGAAAAAAATACGCAATGAAAATATCCTAAATAGTTTTCCACTTATAGACACCCTAGCGATAGAGAACTATTTTGTGATGCGTGACATTTGTTTTTAGCTAAATTCACTTATTTTGCTATAAGATAATGCCCCGGATATGCTTGATTTATCTAACCTAACATAACACCAATATACACCCAGGTATATTCAAAAAATTAGATCAGTTTCAATTCGCAGTAGTGAAGTGTCTGTCTGATACGCAATATTCTCATTTTTCGTATAGGTAAATAAAAAGATTGCTTCTATTTGTTATTCCTTACAAATATCCATTTTAATATTTCTAATTTTAGTGTACATTTCAGTTTTAAAATAATGTAATTATCTAGAATCTCGAATTAAGAATTAGAAGTAAAATTGAAATTAGTGTTTCATATCGAAGTATTTGTTAGTCAAAAGAGTTAGAATTTCACGCAGTAGAACCACTCAATCCGTCGTCAAACCACAGAATCCTGTCCTAAAAATTAAAACTTAATTAATATAAAACTACTCACAATTCAATTCGTTCGGACCGTAGCGTAACCGGACCGTTCAGGGCCGCGCCCGTTTAAAACAATATTCATAACCAACTTAATCGATTGAAAAATCTACCTACCCCTGCCTGACGAATTCTGTAACATTTTGAACGTTATATGGATAGAAATAAGGGTGTAAAGTTGTGTGTAATATGAGCTGTACACTCGCCGACAACAGTGATTGATGCGCGCTGACTGACGTGTGCACGAAAGCGGGGCGCGCCGTAACGCCAAGTCTTGAGCGATGGCGATTAGGATATACTGTCATGTTATTATTTTTTTTTTTAGTTTTATCTTAGATATTTTTATTCTACTTTGTTTAAGAATTTTTATTCTATTTTGTTGTTGTTTTGTTGATTGTTAGCTTTTGTAATTGTAGTAACTTTGAAAGAAAATTATGTAAACAAATAAAAAATATCCCATGATTGCCCACATAATGGCAAAGATCCTGTTGACATATATGTGCTACATTAAATTTTATTACCTGTCGTTTTTTTTGTTATTAGTAAAAGTGAAGAAACTTTAAATTGTAATTCATGATAGATTCACAGCAGTGTTTGTAAAATTCATGAATAATTTATACCTTTTTGCATATCTTTTATATTGACCATCGATTAATTTACATTCTAATATTTAGACGAAACAAAGGATTATTGCAATATTTAACCATCTAACGTTTGTTACTTGTACCACGTGTGATAGTTACCCTACGTGTAACGTAAACACACGGGTAGTGCAGAGTACAAGGTGACCTGCAGCCCAAGCATGGTTCATTATCGAAAGTATTATCTTATCGCTGTTACCGACCGATGAAAGAACAGATAATAAGGATAGCTGGATCTGATAACATGCCAATCGTAATATTTTATAGGATACAGGTTCTTTCGAGAAATTAACTTGAAAAATGTGTTATGATAACTATGTATAAGACAATCGAAGCGTTTATTTTGTGTCACTTACATACTTAAATAATTGTAATTAACACAAATAATACTTACACTTTTCTTAAAAATGTTAATATGATTATTGTTTTTAATGTACTTTGTATATTGTATGTGTTATATTTTCCAGATAGTTACGTTTTCCTTTCTTATTATGTCCTTTCGTTTACTTTTCGTTACGAAAGCGATCACGCTTGCGTTCGCTGGCGGTTTGTGACGGAGTAAAAGGGTTGCTTTTGTTTTAAAATATAGTCTATCGAAGCGGATGTAATTTAATTGGGTTGTGTGACTGTACCCCAGTTATTATGATATGGTTTCATTTGGTGGAATCGGTATGTATCGTTATTACATACATTGCTGACTATTTCTATTACTAACTTTCCTCGTAGCTCCACCTACTCCTATAATTCCACCAATTTCTTCCTATAAACTCTGCTGCTTAGCGCTGCTGTATTAATTTGAAATTTGTGGATGGAGGGTGACACTTATATTAGACATTCCAAATTAGTCCTCGGGGAGCGCAGTATCTAAGGTCGACTGCAAATAGGGCTAAACCAAACCTAACCAGTAATAGACAGAAAAAGTCATTTACTATCTACATTACTTTCATAAAAAGGTGTACAAGCAGATGAAGTATCTAGAGACTTAGTTATTAGTTAGTTTGGAAGACGAGAGCACAATTTATAACACATTTCGAGGTACTTTGGACATCTCAATATCTATTTCACCTACACACTTACGATCTAATTAGTTTCTCTAGAACACCGTTCATTCATTAACTTATTATAGTTTATTTCTTATTTTTTCAGACTTAGGGGGCTGGCAAAATACACTTAGCTTATTTAAGAACAGTTCGGTAAATAGTACGAAATGCTCTTACGTAGGAGACGTTTCAACCTCAAGCGGCTCTTTGGTTGTTCGTGGGCGGATACGACCACTTAAAACTGGACACTTCATCCAGTTATTTCCTCTGATTGAGTCCGCAAACCTCACTTTAAACAGATGCTAAAGATAACATCAACAAAATACTTATTAAACTGCATAGCACTTAATTAAGTAATAAACATAAGTATATTTTTTGTAGATCGTAACATTATTTTTAGATAAACATAAAAATGATCTCAAAAATCGTCACACGTCCATATTTTGTGACATGGCACTCCTGTCACACTCATTGCTGAACATATGACATCACTTGAAGCTTAATCGCGTACAAGTTAATCGATACGCTCCCACGACCTATCTCGTTCACCACTCAGGTCCTGCCATCAGCGTCTAAATGCGCAAGCGATACTCGATTATATCCCTAAGCATAGTGCTGTATTAAAGTTGAAATTCGGGTGTTCGTTGTACAAGAAATGTCACAACTTGTGGGTGCCATGCGACAGTTTAACGACAGTTTTTGTATGTCGGATGCCACTTGGTCTTATTAAGCGCTGCGTATACGACGCCCTTTGGTGCGACAGGTTAGTATGGACAGGTCTTTATAATTGTAATAATAAAACTACAACAAAATTAAAAAATCACAAACTATAACTCTATTTGCATGAAAGGAAATATCAATGTAATGAAAAATTTGTCAAATTCACTTTAGACAGGCTCGCCAACAAGGTCGATCACAGAAGTTACTATCCACCACGAATGTCTATCTACCACAGATAATTTTACTGAAAGACCAGAACTTGTATATACTAATTAATATTCAAAATGAATTCTACAGCACGCATGATAAAAACTATAAGCAGCACAAATCCAAAGATGTTAGGCAAAAATCTGCTTATATTCTCCCAGTAATTACATTGTCTAAAACCATGTTGATAAATATCAACATGTACCACAGACCAACGATTTAATTCGGGCCATCACAGAACATTACGTTTTATGCAAATATACACAGCGACTGTGACCTTTCAATGTGACTCTGAAGTGAATTAGAATAATATATCTCCAATAAAATTGTCCTTTATGGTGCCACGTTCAGCTGTCAACACGATTTCTTTTATTTGTGTATAAACCAATTAGAATTGAAATGAGGTGAAGAGTAGGTGAGACTCTTAAATATTTTAATTTGTGACCGTGAAACAATAAAATGTCCTTCATATCGAACACTAATTGTATATGGTACAGCACTTAATACTTTTCTGGTTCCAACTTCCAACGTACAAACCGGCATGTATCATACAAATACTTGATTAATAAATTTAAAGGTACAGCTGTTTCCTTTTTCGATTCTTACCTTCTCAATTGAGCCTCTTATAAACACTAGTTATTGCAATATGGCTTCAAGAAATTCATACGTAACCATGTTTCTTCATAACCCACCCACACAGCACAGACTTGCTCTACCTTTAATATATAAACGAAAAACGACCAGCAAAATAGATAAAATGTCAGACTATCCTTAAGTAAATAATAGTATAAAAAAGGAACAAACTTTGTTTTTTCCCACGATGTTTGTTGTTTCTATCAGTATGAAATAAAATAGTTACTTAATCATGTTTTAATACAGTATATACGAGTATTATAGTATGTAATGCTTAAGTGTAAGGTACGGAGAATGTATTATTTTGTTTCCAACAAACTTCACTAGATAGACGAGGGGTTACAGGAAAATACGAATAATACACGCTAATACGAATTAATACATTTCAATTTTATTAATTCGGCAACAAAGTAAAAAAGTAGATCAATTCAAAGCTAGCAACCCTACGGTGAAACACGTTCCTAACCCGGCAAAATTGATCAATCCGACTGGACCACTTAATTTCGTATTGTCTAAAATTACCGAGGCGCATCCATACATCTCTCGTCGCGGGCTATTACTCTCGCGGGATTAGTGCGTTGGAGGTTTTGACAATTGATTTATGTCTGTCACGTCTCGTCACGGCGGCGACTGCGCGCGCGCATCTGCCCCTCGCGACCCCACCCCGCTGCCCCCGCGGCTTCTCAGAACAAACATTGGCCAAAGACTATGTTGTTTGCAGATGATTCACTGCCTTTACAATGCCTGAGTGTGGCATTCGATGTCAGACGATATTTTCAAGTAGATACCTCTTCGGTTTCTTTACTTTTAAGTGTTAATTAGTAAGAAATTAACCATTTTTGATATATATATATAAACTGATTTTATAGTTAAAATTATTTGTATACTACAAAATAAAAGAAGGGTTATCATGGCAACTGGATCTTGACACTAAACAGACTACAATAATTAAAATTAATGATGACATTAAATAAAAAATAACAACCACAATAAAAACAGACCAAGTAAATTAGTAAAGTTTAAAGTGATTTTACGACGTATAATAATTCTACACACAAACTGGAAAAACGAAAAGTAAGAATATGTCATTAAGGCGTACTGATTAATGATTAAAAGTCACGTCAAAGACGTTACATTTTGGCAAAAAATAAAACACGGAAGGATGTCCACATTCGCATAAATTGTCTAACATAAACTAGACAGGTGCTTAGACAACGAGCGTAGAGTGCCGGTTTCGGAGACTAATGCCACTTCAAGGTTACAATTTTAAATCGTACTGATTCATTAAGCATTCATTTATCACTTTAGTTACTAAGCTAATCAATCAAAAATAATTACTTACTGTTCTGAATTGAAATATTACCGTAAAATTTAAAATTAAAATGTTGTGAATATCGCAAAAGATGTTAACTTTCATTTTAACTCATTTTAACACAGCAGCACCTACAAACTTGTAGCTATATTTCGCAATACACCCAAAGGTATTAAAACCCTTAGTGGTTCGGCCACAACGAGATTTTGCGGTCAACACCACACTGAACCACCCTATGTTTTTGACCATACCTAACCGGCCCATGTAGCCATAGGTACTTCTGGACTAAAACAATATTGTTAAGGACATAAGACGGAAAAACGTATGCAATGTACTTGGTCGTCAGAAATAGTAATGCAACATTATTTTAATGTCGCTGATAGCAGGAAGGACTGCATTTCTACACGTTTCAAGTTGGTTGCAAATGTTCATTGTCCATTGGTGTAACTATCGGATAGATTTCATGCTCGTTTGATATTTTAGCAACATAAAAAGATACCTTTCACGTAAAAATCTTTTGCGTGACTTATAGTAAAGGTACGAAAGTAAAGTGACAACTCTCAATCGAATGTCATTTCTGTCAACTTTCCTACGAAAACATGACACAAAATCTAGTGATATATCATTTAGGCAACTAAAATAGTGAGTGTTTGCGGGAGCGAGTTTTAGCGAGAAAAGAATCGATTTGTTTTAATCTATTTCGGTGTTATTGTTAACAGCTGTTCCTAACGTGACGGCAGTATTTTATAAGAAAGCGGAATGTTGACGAAATTTTCGAAGATGTAGAGAAATTTGTCTTCGCCGACGGTTTGTCACGGACCGTCACGTGACATAAATTGATAGGATTTGCATAGTACTTTTTAAGATTTCTGTCCCTCATTACCTCTAGATACTCATGTCTATTAATCTGTCAACATTATCTTTAAGACGAATGATGAACGGACTTTCGGTCTACTGTGTTAAGTTCCCCATTATAAAGAATCTAAAAATATTCGTAATTGTAATCGATTTGAAGAAATTTATCGAAATCTTAATTAAAACACAAGCTTAAACTAACTTATGAAAGTAATTATACTAAGCAAGGAAAACCCTAAATATATGTAAATAACTAACTTTTATTACTTATATAATCACTTGCTTTAGATTTACATATTTATATTTTGCGTAACGTGCTCTAGTGCTACATTTTTATTTTATTTTTTGTTTTGGTTAAACTCTTATGTATTTTGTCACCTTCACGCGTTATGTATTTGGGAACAGGTTGGTATTGTGTATTGAGATTCGTTTTATTATAATTCAGGATCTTTACTGGCTCGTGTAGCTTAACAGTATAGGCGTATGTGTGCGTTAAAAGCAAATAAATTGTCAGCCGCTGTCTGTGCGCAAGCTTTATGTAGTTCCTTTCCTTTATTAGCCTTTCCTTTCATATTCAACATTTATTTGACCAACCACAGAACACGCTACTACGTTACGCGTCTAGTACACCATACACCATTCAAGTTATTGTTACTGTGTATGATTTTATGTTGACAGCCAGCTGATGCCAACATGTTTAGAATAAATGCGGTGTAAGTGATCATTGTTAACATTAGACGTACTTAAACAACAGTTGTTGTTGTCTGTGGTCCGGTGGAATACTCTCCGCAAGAATTCCAAAAGATTACTTTAAATCGATGAACTTTGATTAAATGACACCGTTTGCCAGTTGATTTAGTTGTAACCAATATATTTATGTTATATGTGTAGTTGGTATACCTACATCAAAATAATAGAGCAATATAGTGAATTCAGTTACAAAATACTTCCGGCAATCGAAACCGCATATTTCAACACTTTTTGAAAATATTCAACTCAGCCACGCTGCTCCAATATAAGCATATTGGAGCAGCGTGGTGGTGTCCACTTCGGGCTTGCTAGAGTTGTGGGAAGTGATTTGTGTTTAATAGGGGATCTTAAAAAATTTTTTCAACTTAACCAAGTTTCAAACCAAACCAAGGTTCAAATTTATTAAAGCACTATGAGTCGAAACCTTTTTACAATAGCAAATGTAGATACAATTAATTTTGCTCATGTTTAATCCATAACAAAAACTAAATATGGCATTATACATATTTTCGACCTCAGCGGCCTGACGCAGCTACGAATAACAATGTGACAATTTCATTACGCCGCGTCAATGCCACGTCACGTCAGTGTCACGTCACGTGTCACGGCGCCCGTCACCCGTCACTTACTAGTAGCGACGGATTGTTAATTAGTGTGGAACATGAGTAATTACGTTTGTGATAGTAAAGTTTTTATGAATAGTGTTTTCTGAGTTGTTGAGGTTTATTTATGTTTCTTTTACTTTGTGAATAAATTTAATTAAGTATTTACTGGACACTTAGGTACTTTAGGTACTAGGACTTCAATAAGGAAGACATTTTGAAACCTATGAAGTACAATTTTTAGGACCTAACTAATAATTATATTGTACCTATACGCTTTTGTGGATTCCATTTTTGTACATCTCGACGTAAGAGGGAGCGTGAAGTACCAGCTATATTTTTTCCTAATTTAGCTAAATCACACTAATGTTAATGGTTCATCAAACATATCGAATTTCCATCCTCATTCAATTACATTTAGTTATTTAAATAGTTTTCTGTGTAGTAGTGTAGTAAAATAGCTGTGACATACGAGCGGATGGATGGACAAATTAAAAATAAAACAGTTTTTCTATAACCAGTTATAAACATTATTTTATATTGTAGATGATTTTAAAGTTTACGGATGGTACGCTTTTAGGATAGTACTTTTGGTTACAATATATATTCTATCTACAAGTGATTTACTATATATATCATCATATATATAACCAGGGTTCCAAGTTTCACCTGCGTTATTTCAAGGGACTATAACTGGCTATGATTCAATTGCAATGATACCACAAAATGCACGGTAAAAAGAATAAACAATAATACGCAACCAGATTCTTTAGCAAAAAGCAAAATACTATTAGGATACTTTAATCTTATTTTGTCGTTCTCCCACCCGTCCAATGTCACAATTTCATTACGTCGCGTCACGTCACGTCATGTCACGTCAGGTCTCGCGCCCGTCACCCGTCACTCACCTGCCAACGTTGTTAATTAGAGTAGAACATGACGAATTGCGCCTCAAATTGGCAGGCGACGGTGAAAGGTATTAAAGAATTACATAATACATAAAACTGAACATGGGTTTAACCTTTTTTATGTTTTCGAATACAGTTGCAATATCACTCAAACATAGATGCAGATTCAACCTTAACACATACGTCGAAGGCGCCTTTTCGTTGTCTTGAAGAATATTAGTTAAATTTTCGAAACGGTACAGTCGATCGCAATTGTAAAATAAATAATAATGATATTATAATAATTTTATAGTAACAAAAAGGAAAATCGATTGCAAATTGGTTTCCCTATTATTCATTTTGAATGTAAACCATGCAATTTGAGATAGGGAACTGTAAAAATATTCTCTTGCTGGAAAAATTACCGTTTGCAAAGAAATTATCTAAATAACTCGCCACGGTCACGTCAATATGGAACCCAAAATGCGCACAAAGCATCCATCAGGGAACAATTGCATCCCTAGCCAAAGGTTCGCCGCCCACAGTCATTACGTATCTCCGAAACTATTGCAATAAATCAATTTTATAGAAAAGTACAAAAATATAAAGGTTCGTGCTCTCGCCATCAGTATTTGCATTAGTGATTGCATTAATCATCCCCACACAATCGGGGCAATAAAACCCATAAAACTTTGTATGGGACGCCATTAATTGTCATTGACAAACTGACAATGGCGCGAGTGATTGACAAATGTCAGTGAGCGCGAATTTGTGAAAGGACTCGTTCCTTTGTCCGCTATGTTTCTTTTTTTAATGATGTGCCCCTGACTTGCTACTTTACAGTTTTTGAGTGAACATAAAGAATTAATTAAGATTTATTTGGTAAGTGTGACGTTCTATACTATAATTGCTTGAATATTTAAAGAAGGTATCGTGATGTTTTGTGATTTGTATAAAAATTACGTTTTGTGATATGTATAAACGTTACGTGATAGTCTGCGGTTTAGATTAATAAATAATTAATTATTTGAGTACAAGGGTCATCCATTTATTATTAAGGTTTGTAGATCCGTTTTCACGGAAATAAATACAGATATAAAAGTAGAAAAAGGGGTTCTCAATTTTTTATAACGAAAGAAAACAATGGATTAATTAATTATTTATATATTTCTTCAGCACTTATTTATATTAAAAATAAAAGAAAAGTTCACAGTTATATATTAAGTGGATCCGCAGTTTTTAACTTTGGGTAAGTCATAATTCTCAAAGTACCAATTCATATTGCAGAGTATAGTTACTTATTGGACCAAGTATTGCAATAATAATATTACACATACATATATGGTAAACATGTATTTATTAAAGACCTCTGTGACAGAAATTTCATAATCATCACAAATTATTTACTCAATAACGTGCTTACTTTATGAAAACACTTTATTTATATTTCCTAAATGTACTTGCATTTTTTTTAATATTACTAGGTTTTTTTAAATATTATGTTTATTACTTAATACTGAGTAAAAGACGTATCTACTCATTAAACTCTATATATTATTATAACATAATGTTTAGTTTAGAGGTAGCAAACCATATATGGCCAATGTAAGGTAGACCGACAATATCATTTGGATTAGTTTACGGAAGCGCACATAACAGTGACTTTTACCATTAGAAGAACAGCATGATCATTTACTACTTCGTTTTCATAAAAAAACGTTAATTTTTGACTTCTCAACCCGCGTAATTATAATATTTACGCAGATAAATTCATCGAATACAGCTGAGCATTTATTTCTCGATCAATCCGTACATTCGTTGTTGGTCGCAAAAAGTGACGTGGTCGCGTCCCGTGACGCAGCGGGTCATAGATCAGCCATGACACCGTGTCACTGTCCTGGAATAAATAATACCTTCATCTCGATTGTGTGGAATTATTCATGCGAGATGTACCTACGCACGAATTAAATTATAAGTTTAATAACTTATAAACAGTTATTAAGTTACAATATTAATAAAAAAATAATTTAACAAAATGAATAAAATTGATGAGTGCGTAATACGTAAATATTATATACATATTTACGTATTACGCACTCATCAATTAGATAGAATACCCCCTTATTTTACACTTATAGAAGCACTTAGCAATGTTATATAATATAGGTGAATCGTATGCAATACATCTGCTCTTTTAAATAACAAATCCCTTGTGTACTGACTTGATGTCACCAACTCCACAACTATGTGTGCCTCATAACAGCAATGTATTGACTTTGATACATTCTTACTTTAAGGATGTGGTAAATGAGGCACTTACATATGCTATTTCACCCTAGTCCTCAGAACAAACAACGCATCTGTGGCCGACCTCAGGATTTCGTTCCTTCTTGAGGTTAATTATATTATAGGTGTCTATGCGCGGAAGGACTTTACCACAATCCATATCAATTCTATAATAGATAACTTGTTTGTCTGTAATTTATTATAGGTATTTAATATTTTGCCATGTGCGACAGATAATAAATATATTTTTATATTTTCGCATGATGTTATGCACGTCCCATGATCTCATCCCGTTTGATCCGGCCGTACGTCAGCCGGGACACCGTGTCAGTCTGTCCCGACATAAATAATACCTCCATGTCGATTGTTGGGCATAGTTTATTCAAGACATAACCAGTAAAAATAAAAAATCCTCAAGCATTAAAAAGTTGCATCTTTTTGTACAATTTAGCAATTCAAAAAAATTCATAAATTATTTAACAAAATATGTTCAATATAAATAAATTATTTTAATAACTAACGTTACCAATGACCAATATTGTAAATATTGATTCCACATTTTTGAAAACATTTTTATTATTAATTATTTTTATTAAAACAAGTTATACATTTTTATATTTTAAAATAAATATTTGTGTTCGAAATATATTTTTATAGCTATAGTTACATTTTATTTTGACGTAGAAACGTCCCGTGGTTCGATTCGCCCGTACCTACATCACCGGGACACCGTGACATCGTGTCACTTCGGTAGAAATAAATAATAGCCCTTTGTCGAATTTATCGTATACTCCATGAAAAATAATGACGTATTTAATACAAATTAGCACGACGATATAATTAAGAGCGACGCATCGTGCCATTACTGATTTCGGAATTCCGTTAAAAAGTAGTTACATATTCGTAACTACCTATTACCTGTATAAAGTATATACAAAATCAGGAACAAATACTTCGTAAGAAAATATGATACATCTTGCACGTAACGTTCGATGTTACGTTGTAAATCTTACTATTTCTATTATACTGATTTGATCATTAATAAGAAAAAACGGTAGGGTTTTTCTAATTATTATTCATCCAACACGTTTTATAATATCATAGATTATTATCTTGTAAAAGTACTTGCAATTATCGTTCGTTCTCGCATAAACCGGTCCACAGTTATAAAATAAATCATAGGATTGTTTCATTTCATTTTATTATGCCGTGTGCCGTCAAGCCGACTTTTGTATGAAGCACTAACTATAAAAATGTTATTTTATAGTTTTAATAACTTTACTTCTATAACTTGTAACTGTATTTTTTACAATAAAATTATTAACGTTAATCGCTTAAGATAGTTTTTTTCTCTATCTGATTTCTATATTTTTTTGTTTTTCAAAGGAAGGCGCTTCGCCTATTATTGTTTACAAAATTAAATTAAAAACAACAATTAGGTAGTAATTTTGGAAATGTCATGATTAATTTCGGATAATAAATTCTAATATGGTAATCAGGGTATTGACCCCAGCTGACTTTTTTAATATTATCATAAATAATTAATAAAATAATCATAAATTATGGAAGCTAACACTATCTGTTTATATTTTCCTAATGAAATATTAATTATTACCTACGAACTGAAGAGAAACTCGTCACATCGTTGTATACTTGACAAGTTTTGCCCCCGACTTCCTTCGCATTAACTTTCGAATTTGTTTAGATAGTGTAGATCCAGTAGAAAATTATAGCAAAAAAAACCGGACAAGTGCGAGTTATACTCGCAGGCGAAGGGTTCCGTAGCATATTATCATTAAATAATAAATAAAGTTAAACAGTTTTCCAACTACCAAAATAAGTTTGTTTTTCATAGTGCTTATATGAATTACAAAGTTATGTTATTTGGTTTTTGAAAAAGTGCTATATCTCAAAAACTGTCAACCATATCTTGTTTGAACTAATTTTCATCGAAAGTTTTCTTTGACATCTACAACATATGTTTTATCCAGATTTTTAACACTCTTAGTTTAAAAGTTAGAGGGGGGGTGGACGCACATTTTACCGCTTTGAGAGGGCTTATCTCTCAAACAATCGACTTTAAGAAAAAATGGGTTTAGAAACCTCGATCTCATTTTTAAAGACCTTTCTATAGATATCCCACACGTTAACGATATATATTTTTTTGAATTTCAATTCAATGTATGGGGAGCTCCCCTAATTTTTATTTTTATTTTTGTACATAATTCGGAAATCGGTTTACAGAATACACTTATTTACCAAGTTTCAACTCTGTAGAAATAAATGCCGAATAAAATGGCTGTGACATACGGACAGACGGACAGAAGGACATGACGAATCTATAAGGGTTACGATTTTTGCCATTTGGCTACGGAACCCTAAAAAACCTGAGTATTTGTAAATGCCCGTGTAGTTACGAAACCAAATGCACATGCATATTATTGGACATCAAAAAAGTCATAATTTAATTCAAGCAATCATCAACTCTCTTCTAGATGCCAAAATTCGATTTCGACCCCAAACTGAAACTCGCCAAGTTATTCGTAGCGCCCTAATGTACAATATTTGGCCTATTACTACCCTAGCCCATTGATTTATGGGTTATGAATCAACCCCCTACCCCCGCCATTACGCCTTGATGTATCGCCCTGATAATGAATCCAGCAGTATTTTTGGCGTGTGATGGAAATATGAAGGGTGGTGGTGAGTTATGGGGGCTTTGCTGCTGGCAAGGTTTCGTGGTACTTTGGAATGGGCAGTATTGCCAGTATTGTGCGGTAAAATAGATTAATATTCTTTATTACGTTTCGTGTCTTAAACTTGAGGAAAATACGCAAAATTAAAATTGTAGATTTTAATTACGCTTATAACAATATAATGACATAAAGGAAAATTGTTATTATTATTTCTAAAGTAATGAGCATTGCTGTGTTCCGCTTTAAAGGGTGTGATAAGGGAGACGTACTAATTCGAGGCATTCCAACTTCCTCAGGGGAAGCAACGCATCTGTAGCCGATCCCACTTAGAACTGTACGTAATCTTACCTGGAGATGATTACAGAATTCCATGAACGACAGTATTTATGTATTCACCATCAGATCGAGGACATACTCGTTTGCTACTTACGTCATTAATAAGCCAAGTAGTACTTAAATACGTACATTGTTACTTCTAATTAGTATACTATGTTATAATTATTATAATATTGTACTTGTCAGAAAAAAGGAAATAATTTAATATAATTCAATTTCGCATTTGATTACGTCACATAATTCTGTTCTTTAATTGATAGAAACCAATTATTAACACTTTACAGGGATGACGTAACTGACAGTTCATTCTTATTGAATGAACGACGCACGTCAAACTCGCAAGATAACGTAGTATCGAACGACAGACGAAGACGACGATTGCTACTTGACAGGTCGTATCCACTCTGTTAAATCTCTGCATGACACTAATGCTAATATTCATAAGAAATAGCGCCGATTTTGGTTTGTACACTCAAAATAGATAAACTCAATACTGTTATCTATTCTAATATAAATGCACGACGCCTACGCAATATATGTAACGAAGTACCCCATATTATATAAAAAATGTTTATATCTGATATTAATACTATTATTCCGTGCAAATAGCACCAACCGAGAGGCAGTAATTGTAAGAACAATAACGAATTTACTCAGTTGTACTCGTTTTTATATGATACCACCAAATATGTATAATAAATAAATAAAAATTAACAATGCCTTTCAAGGACAATTATCACATTATAAGAACGACGTAACTGTCAATTCATTCAACAATCATCGCGAGTGAACGACGCGCGTTTAAGTCGCAAGATAACGAAATATCAGACGTTTGACTAAAAATCGCTGATCGCAGATGCAATGTTCTACGGATCTTTCACTTTGTTAATAATTGGACAATGCTAAGTGCTTTTATGAACTGACGTCACTTGTTCTGTGTACAAAAATCGTTACAATTAAATATCAGCTTTCAAGATACTGATATTCTATTCAACAGATACAGTTCCAACGTTAGTCCCAAAGTTATCCAGTAACTATGAGTAATATTCGAAAGATCCGTAAGTTTACAACCATTCTTATTTCTAACATTATTTACCGCCCAACATAGAACAATTCAATAAATGTCTATCATAAATTTAAATTCATTAATACTCAACTAACCCAATTAAATAGTACTTAATTGTTATAATAATTTGCACTTGGCAATTATAGCTTAGCCGTATGGTATCTTATATGATAGCACAACAATAATAAAACTTAGGGTTAACAATCAGTAGGTACAAAACAATTATCACATTACAAGAACGACGTAAAGTAACTGTCAGTTCATTCAATAGCAATCGCGAGTTAACGACGCGCGTCAAACTCGCAAGATAACGTAGCATCGGACGACTGACGAAGGAACACCGATCGCAGATACGGTTTACTTGACGGGTCCTATGCTTTGTTAATGATTTGACAAAAGTTAAGTACTTTAAAGAATCAGACATAACTTGATATAATTACACTACAATTTAGTTTTTGTTTTTCTCACGTGTCTAAATTTAATTATAAACAAAATTCTTGATTTAAAATAATTACAAATAATATTAAATTTTAATCGTTAAAACAAACTATTAATTGAAGTTCAAAGGTATTAGGAATTATTTCTTAAAGCTACATAATTGACTAAATCTCAAAAGTATCTCAAAACACTTACTACGAGTATCGAATTAAAAATCAGATAGCAATTAAAACGCTCATTAAATAACGTACCGTCATTCTGTGACGGTATCTCAAACTTTTTTCAAACAAGCAATCAATGATAAAGCTTTCCAATTGATACAATGCCATTATTACATCACGAATGAGTAATGAAATTGACAATTCATTCAATAGCCGTCACGTTTGACTGACGCGCGTCAGACACCAGATAACGTCGAATTGACAGCTGACGAAGGATTGTCGATCGCAGATACGACATTGTAGACGAAGGAAGACATAGGCTCCTATTGGGTATACTATCGTTGTTGAAATTACTATACTAAAATGCATTTTAAGTTAAGCAATAAATACGAAAATCGGCTTTCTATCGGCTCTCTCTTATATAGTGTGGCCCAAAAATATTTGACCCGGGTCGTATAAAACATACATATGAAATTTATGAATATGTTGTCTTTGAAGTTAAAAATGGTACAAGTTTCTGCTTCGTATTTTGGCAGTACCAAGTTCGAATAAATGTACAAACTAATTTGACGTATTTGCGTAATATATATATACTATTATTTTTGTTATTTGAGAGAAGTAGCAAACGGGCATGTAGGTAATCTGATAAAGAACATTATAAGAAAACTATGTACAGTTTTTTTTACATTTCTCAAACTTCAATGCATAAAAACTTGTCATAACCGCCAATCCAGTTGCCGACCACGTCAGACATTGCCTAAGTTTCAAGATCGGAAACCAAAACGCAAACTAATTATTACTGTACAATCCTGATAACCAGAATTCGTTTAGCAATATGCCCAAACGCACTTACAATCATTCCTACTTTATTCTGTTCTGTGAAATATACGGCAAACATAAATTTCGTTAATGAGCGACGTTACCATGATTTATCGCCACTACACGCGGTAGATTTAACAAAATCACGATATTAAATAACGCGTCGTGACTCGTTTTTCCGTGTGGATTGATTAAACGGTGAGGTCTCATCACGAAGAGAATTAAAAAGAACCATAGATCGATAGAGGAAATGTTCTACAGCCTACTGTTAAGTCTTCACATTCAATCTTGCAGTGTTGTTTCGCTTAAAGTACGATATACCTAAATGATTTGGTTTAGTAAAGATTGTAATCAGAAATTGCGGTTTTTGTATGTCGCTGTTAGATTAGAGGGATCGAATAAGGGAGTTTGTTGTATATCTATTAGTATTTTGCTTAGATTTCAGTACTTCTCTTCGTACAAGGCAAGGAGAGTTTCAAGACAACACATTAATTTTTGTTGTTGTAAGTACAATCGAGTTGGATACTTCTGTTACGCAATATTGAGGGTATGTTATTTAAAATAATCGACTTTGCAACTTAACTTAAGATTCAATAAGTGTTTCTTCTAAACTTAAGCAGGGATAACGATTCTGTGAAGAATTTTCCACAGAAGTCTGCGTCTACATTTTTGATACGCTGTTTTGTCCAGAAATAAAATTATTTCTTTTTCCTTTCATTTGCGTAATATTCTTATAATGCTTGTACAATTATAACCAATAATCTTGATGTGCTATAAAATGGTTCTGTCAACGGCACACTGATACGGTGCTACTTTGATAATCAACACGTAATATCACGAAAAACACCGACTCGTGTAAAAAAGACGAAATAAACGTCCCGTCTTTGTTTGCCATCACTATCTCCTCCCAACTGACGTCCACCATCACGCCTAAATCACTCAAGAGCGACGCTATCAGAAACAATAAAAACGAAAAACTTGCATCAAGCCAACACTCCGTAAATCCGAAAATTATCTTGCGACACCAGAAGATATGGGTGACATATTTACGACGCTGGTTTAGGGCATAAAACTAATCCGTGGTCCGGGGGGACGTTAGGGAGACCTTTATTTCTACATTCGTCACATAGTAGCCGTAAATTATCATACTCCGCTATGATATGACGGGGGCCGCCCATTAAAACGAGTTTGATTTAGATGGGGCTATAAAATTGATTTATGCCTTCACGCCAACAAAACCCGTAGCACTGAAGCAACTATTATATTAACATTTTCGTGGATAACCTTTTCGGGGATGCAAGGTCATACGTTGATTCGCAGTTAACTGAATTTTAACCGAACTGGTCAAACGTAAAGTCGAAAGTTGTTTGGCTGCCCCAAAACGGATTAAGTCTTTTATAATTGAAAAAAGTTATTCACTCGTGTAGTTGCATGGACCTCGGGAATATGAAAATGCGCTTTACAGCTCCTGAATAAGGCAGAGGTTACATCGCCGCACAATTCTGATCACAGCATTGTTTTTGGTTATAGGGTCCCTTGTAATTTCGCCTAGTTTACGACCTAGTGTTGAATATATTTTGTGACTAGATAAGAATATTCTCGATTGAACAACTGATTAAATGAGAATATATTATGCAAAACTTAAATGAAGATGCGAAAGATGTACGACCCACATGTACGATGTACAAACGATATTTTTGTTCAATAATGGAGTAGAAGTGGTAGTAGACGAACTTATGATTAGGTAAGTAAAACCATGATGTTTTTATATACAATTTAATTGACAAATCATGATGTAGATCACCTGACGGTGAGTGGTCATTACCGCCCAAGGAAATAATTATGTAATCAATTCTAAATAAGAGAGCAGTCCTGTCTGAGACTACTTCCAATTGCGTTACTAGCCTAGAATAAAGATAGAAGACCTTGTGTAAATATATTTTTGTATGTTATGGACATGGCAAATCAGCATGCTGTGTACCTTGTAGTGAGTGGTCAATGCCGCCCGCCCATGGACATTTGTAGTCAACCTCACACAATATTAAAATTTATGTTGTATAAAAGCGTTGCAGCCACGGTTGGGACGCCTCGAAAGTATGTGTCGATTGCCACTCTCCAAAACTGGACACAGCAGCAGCGTTTAGCACTCATGTGTGGGGCAGTCGATTTAGGAGGGGTTTTACAACCTTGTATTTTAAGATCCATCATAGATGTATTGCTACTTATCAATATTAAGTTCGAACACTTCTTGTATGTTTTACCAAAACCATTTAATTATGTAAACTTAATACGTGAACTACGTAGGACTGCGTGGGACACCCTCCCACCTACATTGCATGCGTATTGAGTTGATACCAGAAATCTTACGTTGACATTCAATATCGATGAAACTTATGTTATGCATTGAGCTAAGTTAAATTAACTTATAAGTTAGTAATATATACTGGGTTAAATAAAGCAGAGGGTACCTGTGCTTCGGCATATCTATTTCTAGCGTGAAGGAGTTCTTGCGTTTCTATAAAAGGGTGTGGATGTCGACTAAGTCAAATGTGAGGTGACTAGACTTAGTCTTTAGGAGTGGCGATGCATCTTCAAGACTTCAAGTAGAACCTCCGTTCTATATGAAGTTGTAACAAATATGTATTTATGAGTGGCGGTTGCTTCTTTCTATTATTTTTTCTTCGGGGGGGGTTGGGACTTTTTTTTTACAAAAAAAAACAGAAAATTAAAGATGATTTAAATTATTAAATTAGACTTATGTAAGATTAGTATAAAAATGAGAATAATTTAATTAAGAAAGAGACATATTTCTAAACTTTTACATGGAATAAAATTAAACTCATCAGAAATAGAACCTAAGAAAATTATTTTAAAAACAAAAACTGACTGCTTAAAAATAGAGCATATGTTACTCCCACAATTTAGACGAATCGGACGATATTTTACGGGCATATTAAAAAAAATAAAATTCATCATGCCATTTGGACAGTAGAACATGACAAAGAATGAGACATACAGACATACATACGCCGAAGGTCATTGTTCTTCGCAATCGGGTAATAACTATGACTCTAATACCATATAATCTTAGCTTAAACAAAATTAAGTTGTTGGTTTTAAGTAACACTATTTTCTTTTCTTGTCGAAGCTTGTTACTCATCCAGGAGATGGGTAACAGTGTCTGACAACACGCACAGCTAGGAGTCTATAGCAAATCACCCTATTCCTGTGAAGGCTTCTGTCTAGCAGTAGACGTAGACTGACCAATTTAGAAGATAGATTTGCAGTATGATTTTAATAATAAAGCCTATAAACCAACTCAATCAACGACTATTCCTTTAATGTTTTTCTTTTTTAAGTATTAATTTTTTATTAGGGTTCCGAACCCAAAGAATGGAAAATGAGACCCGATTACCAAGATTCCGTTGCATGTCCGTCTGTCAGAAGGCTCTAGTTCTTGAACCATAATAGATAGACACTTGAAATTTTTACAGATTGTTTATTACTATGACCGCTATACAATAAACGCTGATAATAAAAAAGTAAAAAATATAGGTCTCATACTAGACACTAATACTTATCGACGTTGGTCGATTTACCGATTGAACCGTAGCAGACACGTAAAATTTCAGCAGTCGATGTATTTCTATAATAATATATAGTTTCTATAAAAAAAAAAACTAAAAATACAAACAAATTGATAAGTTTCGCCAATCATCTCATCTCATCATTGTATAAACTCATAGACCCAGTTAACTGCCTCTGTTAACAATGGAATGACCATTGTCATCATAATCATCATCATCATCATCAACCCATTACTGTCCTACGGCTGAGCACGGGCCTCCTCTCAGAATGAGAGGGATTAGGCCATAGTCCACCGCGCTGGCCAAGTGCGAATTGGTAGACTTCACACACTTTTTGAGGACTTTTTTTCAAAGTACTCTCAAGTGTGCAGGTTTTCTCACGACTTTTACTGCTTAACAATGGTACCTTTACATATTTACACAAAATCCGTAACCGAAGTATATACATACAAAAAAGTAATTTACCTACATTTTATTGACCACTTTAACGACTTACTTAATACACCCAAACATAAAACTGATTTACGCTTGTATGGACAGCGTCAACATTTGACACTTTAAACTTTTATGGTTTAATCTGAACGGAATAAATAAACTTTAGAGCGTCCGACCCAATCGGTGGATACGTTTTACGGTCGTATCGTGGGCCACGTCGCCAATGGTGTGTTGGACATAAAATAGATAAATAATGCCCGAAACAGACCTCGTCTAGAAGTGATTGGGTTCGATGACGCGGTCGTTAAATACGTTATGTTTAATGTTAAAAGGTAGAAGTTGAATTTCAATTCGAAAATGTATGAGAATTCTGGCTTGTAAGAATAATCCAGCGCTTTTGGAGGTTTACTGTGTACATTCTCTAATAAGCTTTGAATCTGTCCGAAAAGAATTTGACATATGCTACGAAACATTACTAAGCTTAGTGAAGCCCGTTCGAAAGGAATCGTTATTCTACGCACCGAAGAACAAAATGTCCGAAATTTAATAATTTACGAATGCGATACGTACCTATGAGTTATATGAGTATAAATTTTGCTACGAAGGTTCCAAGGTGTTGAGTCAAACTTACTAACATGACGTATCAACATGGCTCCAAAAAGTAATAATATACTTATATTTTTACATATCTTTGTGTGTGTCCATGTTACTCACTATGCAATTCAAATGGAAAGAAGCAAATAGGAAGCATTTTTAATTATTTATTGGTGATCATGTTAAAAATAGAAAGTACCTAATATAATATACTATTCTTATGTAATACATATTATAAGTTACAAACAAAGGCAAAGTTTTACTTAAGTCACATAAAAACTGGCATGATTTAAACAACTGTGGCATTTGACAAAATGTAGCAGAGCACGTGAGAGGTCCGTCGAAACGCGAAGTCGCGCCCCTCCACATAAATCTATTTGTCAGTAACACCGTGACATACACGTTCACAGAAATGCGTGTGACATTATTTTCTTACTTATAAACTAGTTTTAATTTGGCTATTTTAAAATAGTTTTATTGTGAACCAAATTTATAGCATAATTTTTTTGTTGGCCATAACGTACATTTTTAATTTTTTTTTTATTTGTAAGTATTTTAAGTTCTTTTTAAAGAATAAAATATTTTCATACGCTGTGTCGCCTACTATGCTATGTATCTTTATTTAATATTAATGAATACAGACTAACTGTCCAAATGTAGGTTTTCTAATAGTATACGTTATTATTCTATTATATAATTGTAATAATTGTATAATTTTATTATTTTTAAATACATATTTACAATCATTGCATTTTAATATCTGTTACTTTATCCTTCATACATACCTTGTTTCACACTTTATAACTATTCCACGCCTATGTTTAAGTTCCCACCTATTCTGTTACAAATGTGCTTAGAGACGCGTAATTTTTCATCCCTTACGAATAATATCGGATTTATTGCCACAATCGTCACGGCATTGAGTAAACTGGACACTATTTCTTCGTACCCTAGCAGTGCATTCCAAATCTAAAGATCGATTACGTTGTGTTTACTCAATAATTCGATACGTGGAGCGTTTTGCCTTAAGTTATAAGTTACGAGCGGATATGCGAACATACTATACGAATATATAAATATGTTATGAAATATTTCGTAAAACAAAATTTACGATACTTTTTATACTTATGTTATATGATTTAAAATTACATAGTGATATGATTTTAGTGCATAACCTTATACACAAAGTAGAAATAATTTTAAGTAATAAAAACGAGCTTCATCCTATGCACAGTATGTACAGTAACTTCTTAAAATATAAAACGAATCATTTTAATAGTTAATTGAATATATGTTTAATTGTTATTATCGTTAAGTGTAGGTACCTACAAGATATTTTATTCTTTGGTACATTTTATACATGTTGTACATGTGCAGATAATAAAGAGCGTATAAAAACATTGGAATCAAAACATTATTTTTATTGAAAAAAGATATTTATTCTAAGGAACGAAACCGCTCACCGCTCACCGCTCATCCATTGGTTCCCGGTCTTGAACGTCAAAGCGTTTTCGCGATCCGGCCGCGGCTCGTCATTTCTCGCATTGTCGTAATCCGCTGATTTACTGGCGACATTAATCAGCCAGTCGGCCGATAGGGACTAAATTACTACCAAACTTACACTTACGCGCACCACACCCTTACTACCTCGGTATAAGAGTTATAGTTATTTATTAACAATACGTATATCTTTGCTAATAGCTACTGCATGTTATTGCTTGTAATTCTTTTTGCGAATTTTGTGCAGCTACACACACATATTTTTTTGTTTTGTTTTGTAAGTTTTATTTCGTCTAGCGTTATTGATTTATGAGCGTTTCCTGTTATGCCCTTTTTAGAGGGCTGACTGCAACTCGAATGCTGAGTCGTAATGTGTGATGAAAGTATGCGATTTATTGCAACGTTTGGGATCTTGTAAGGGTTTCAGTTATGAGGTCGTTTGTATCATATTACACATGTTGGTAGTAAAATAGTGGATTGAATTGTAAAGGTGTTAATTTTTTCGATTTTTTCACCCGAAAAGTAAAAAAAAATATTTTTCACGATGTCGATTTGCAAAGTTCATCTTACATGTCGAAACACTTTTATAACAAATCATTTTTACTTCTACTTTACTTTTCTTGTTTATTTGATGTCATTGTATTATACACCTTATAGATTAGTTCGGATTGTAATAGTATTACCATTACACCTATTTCTGACTTGTAACACAACAACACAACAGTTTAATAGTTGTGTTTAGTGCTATGGCGTTCTGGTTTGAAGTGCAAGACAAAAAAACATACATGCGGAATTCCAACTTAGTCATCAGAGATACAGCCCTATCTGAGATACGGCTTCAATCCTATCTAAGGTTGATTATATGAGTGCAGTGAGACATGAGTAGTGCTGACTGGACCATCAAATGAACTACATGTTTGCTTCAATTACCTACCTCAAATGTAAAAGAAATCTCAATTTAGAGATATAAAATAATGTGTCTATAAATGAAATTATATTTTTTTTCCCTTTACATAATAATTATGTTGCACAAGACAGCAATATTTATTATTTAGTCAGTTTTTCAAGCAAACGACAACTTGTGTGACGTTTCTAATTTAAACTACTATTATTTAGGATGTTTTTTTAAGAAAATCTAACGTTAATTAAAAGTTTAGCCATTAAATATACAAGAAATACTGCAGTCCTATCAATTTGACGCACTAATTTACAAGATAATTATATTTCAAAAACAGATATCCGCAATTTATTGGTCCGATTATTAGTTAGCTGGTGATTGATTTGAATGTAATAACCTGATAACAATCGAATACCAACGTGTATGTGTCATTGATGAAATTTTTGTACCTATTGCAATTTTCATGAAGTCACGTATATTATGATTGAATCCAAATGTTTAATGCCAAAAACATTACAATGACAAATTCCTACTCAATACTCTCTCTTTACGTACTCCTTTAAAAAATATTAGGGTCATTCTATTTTATATGAAATTAACTATCTCTTTTTTAACTGACTACCATCATTTTGTAAGACGAGTATGTCTAAAATTTCAATAATTGACCTAAAGCCCAGATCGTAATTTTAAAGTTTATTTTTCAAACTCCGAAAACATTTTTTTTTTATATATAATGGAGTAGCAAACGAGCATGCAGTCCACCTGATGATAAGTGCCAACTGCCGCCCATGGACATTTGTGA